>JANVCJ010084942.1:0-10880 GCA_026413505.1 Epizoanthus ramosus | reverse complement strand
ACTTACTTACTTACTTACTTACTTACTTACTTACTTACTTACTTACTTACTTACTTACTTACTTACTTACTTACATATTTACTAACTTACATTATTACTTATTACTTCCTCACTTACTTATTTACTTACTCACTTACTTATTTACTTACTTACTTACTTCCTCACTTACTTACTTTAACTAACTAACTTGCTTACTTACTTACGTACTTACTTATGTACTTACAGACAAGCAGGTTTTCCTTGAAAAGGTTTAATATGACACTAAAGTTTTATTTTGTCGGTGTGTATGGCTTATGCTCGTGCTGCGTAGAAGGATAATACGAAGAGGAAATCCGATTTTTTATATTGGGCTTAGCTATCAGTATAAACTAACTTTAAATAGTTACGAATTTCATTAATTCATCTAAAACATAAAAATCTATTTTCAGAATATTAAACCTGAAACTGCAAGCGTTTTTACTTTGTTTTCATTATGTAGGCAAATTTGAGCCTCAGTATTCCTGCAGTTCCGCGAAATAAATCATAAATTTCAGTTTAATCGATGAAGGTGGTTCTTATAAAAACGCGACATTTATTGGCCTTTGCCCAATATAACAGTACCAACGCCCCTTCTCACCACTCTTAGGTTGATTAATGGCAGGGTATATTACAGGAAGTGGCAGATCATCACGAGAATCTTCAATAATACAGAGTTTGATCTACGAAGGTTGAAAAACATGCCATATCAACTTCATTTAATGAGTTTCTGACTATTGGGCGTAGTCGCCAATATAGACAATTCCTGAGGTTTTGGTTGATCAATATTTATAAAATCACGACAACACTGAAGAATCTAAATAAAAGAATATTGAATCTTAAGCATGGTTGTAGTTTCTGCAAGCCACAGTGTTAATATTGCAATATACTCCTGGTTGCTTGGATATGATTAAATAGCACATTAATATAAGAAACCTGGCAAATAAGAAACCTAGATTAGGTCTAAAAGACTCACAACTTATTTAAGCCAAGTCCCACTTACATGCAAGAGCATGTTTCCTTGGCAAGTATCCTTGACCAAGGTTTCTGTCTCGTTTATACTGGCCAACAAGTTTTCCTTACAATATAATTCAATAACTGAATACAACACGTGCAATACAATAATATATTTATTCACGTTTCATCGTCAATCTTAAGCAAGCTTGTCTGAAAGTGTTAGGATTATGTTTAGGGTTAGAATTAAGAATTTGGGTTCGGATTTAGCCTCCCAGCGGCCATGCCTGTAGCGTTTGAGTGAATCTGCTGCAAACTTCCAGTTTATGTAAGTCATTTGTGGCAAACGAACTTAGCGAATGACGTGAAATTCAGAAATTGTTTTTAACCAAGAATAGCCAAAGATGCGAAGATCAAAATAAATCACAAAGTTTAGAAGCCAAGACTGAGTTGTCTTCATTAAACCGAACATCTTACCTTCAGTTCTCATATATACAAACGTGACTAAGTAAAAAGACAGTGTTTTATCACAGAAACCAGTATAAAAATTAAGATATAAACTGCTAAAGATTAAATATTATAATAAACAACATGTAAAAATATATTAAATGAGGCAAAAATACGAAGAAGATCGTAAGGGAACTATTGGATTCAAAATATATATAAAATGTAAAATATGACATATTGAAGTTTTCTTTTAAATTGCGGTAGACTGTTTGCTTGTTTTACTGCACTTTGGGGCTTGTTTCACAGCATACTACTTTGATAATTGAAGGGGTACTTCATCCAATATATAGACAGCTCCTTTTACATGACCAATGTTCCACAATTGTTTCCTTTACAAGCTGATTTGCTCGTGTGAGACGAATAAACAAGTTTTCCTTGTCGAGTTTCCTTATCACGTCGTTCGCAAGCCTAGTTTGCACTTGACAAGATTTTTTAACAATTTCATTGTTCTACAACTTGCTTAGTAGTTTTTGGATAAAGCTAGACAAGAAATATGTTGTCACATTTCGATTTTTTTCGTCATCTACACGAGCTAATACAACTTCTCAAGGAAAACTTATATTGTTCATGTGCTGTGTTAGAGATATTTATATATCCGCATGCTATAAAAACGTGTTGTCTCGCCGACAAGTCTAGTTGATCCCTTTTGTTCCTTACTAAAATGTTGAAATGCAAATAGCGGCACGAACACGTCATTCTCTAATAATATCATTCTAGTTAAGTAATAAATTGGTTAAATATTTATCTCACGACACTTTTGACTGGAGTTTTAGCTTAGTAGGAGTGCCATCCTAATTGTATTATTCAACTGCTGTATCCTCGACTGTAAGGTGAGTGATAATTTAGGGAGCGGTTCTTTAGGATCATTGTCAATTATAACGATACTTCTATTCCCGACAATATTATTGACTATTCTGTGTCCAGGCGCAGTTCACACAGTATGAATTTAAAATATTTTGGGACGAAAACAGCTCCCAAATTAACAATTACACCTCTCATTGCAGTTCTTTCCTATTACAGAATTGTGACAGTCTTTAACGAAGACAGTCTTATTAATAATAGAATTTGAACCCAAAGACCATGGACTGAATGAAATTGAAAGTACTAAAAAACCCTTCGTTGCCCTCGTCAGTTGCAAACCCCGCAAAACATTCGTTATTCACTGGAAAATAATTATTTATTTACAACTGCACAACACAAATAACAAATCATTTTGAACTATAAAAACTCGTTTATCCCACCCCCAGAATTATCAATGTATGTGGGAAATATTTTGAGTGGGAAACATTTTCTCCTATTTTGATAACATGTTCCTAGTAATTTACCATTTTTATATTTATTTTTTACATGGAACTCCTATAGAGTGAGAACTCGACGTCAAGGGCAGTTCCCTGAGGACTTCGTTCATATATGTCAACTCAGGGTGCCCATTATGAATAATGAAAACGGAAAAATTCCTCGTCATTTTTCAAAAGCCTTGTACATTATCCTAAGTCAATTCCTAGGGCCATATATGACGTTTAGCAATAGTATCTAAACAGTAAAACTTAATTATACATTGATAAATGAACCAGACATTTTTCTTCAGCTAAAAAGAGTGTAATTGACAGCTCACTTTTGATTCGCCGTGTATTTTAGCATCTAGGAGTCAAAGTTGCGAGCTTGATACATCCATCTCGCAGAAGCTTTCATTTGAATTCACTTATGATTTTGTCCGGTCCGTACGCTAAGAACTTACAACCTTTTGCTCAGGTTAATTGAAAATCACTTGCACTGACACTACTACTAAAAGAGCTAAAAGCAAGTATTGTTGTTGTCGGACTTCTTGGCGCCTTTCACGAAATGTAATTATAAATTTCTTTGTAAATACTTGCTAACTTGGTATTTGTGTCAGTGCCACTTGAGAAGCTATGATATTTTACACTTAGTTTTGGCGGACAATACAGGACTCGGAGATAGCTAGCAGTACTTATCAATGGTCACGCTTTGTACGTCTTCCCATGTGTAAGAAGTCGCCATTTCACTCAGTATTTTCAAAATTTTCAGTTAACAACACGCAAACAGCGGGAGGTACCATTTTAATGGTAACCTCTTATATTTTACCCATGCATGTGCAGAGAAACTAGAAGCTGCGAAAGTGCATTCAGTTATCATTTTAAATATCAATTTCAAATCCTTGAAATGTAAGATCAACATGTTTAAGTACAGCCATGTAAGTAGCGCAATTTTGTCTAAATCCGAATTGATGATGATTAGAAAAATATTTTCATGAAGAATTCGTTGTGTCTATAAGAGTAGCTAAGTTTTCAAGAATTTTGCAGAAACAGGGTAGAATACAAATAGGTGTATATTTTGAGAAATTGGTTTCCCCATCTTTATTCACCTTGTTCTTGAGAGAAAGCAGATTACTTAATTATAACTAAAACAAGTATCTAATTACAATTACTACTCAGCTTCTTATAATTTTCACAAACGTTATAAAAATATTTTGCACTTATTTCAATGATATCTTTGTCAAACATGCAAAATATATATTTAAATAACTCCCTGTAGTCAAGTTTACAAAAAGCAATATTGATTTCATATATTTTCTTAATAAATGTATCTCTAATATTCTTTAAATTTCAATCAGTAATGAAACTTGTCACCTAATACATTAGCTGAACAGAGCGAACAAATTCTCAAGTTTCTAGGTATTTTCTTATACCGCCCTACTTCTATAGGGAATGAATGTGAAGATATTCTTAATTTTGTCACTGCTGACCTTAACTCTGGCTTTCTTAAACACTTAAGATAATTCTCACAAGTATATTGGTGTTTCGCAGTTCTATAAACATTCAGTTTAGTTGAACATTGTGAGTCCACAACGTCCTTGTTCAAATTATCCACCCATACACTTCTTCAGAAAACTGGACACTAAATTGCTCTTAAACTGTTTGAGAATTTGTTTTATTCGTGTGGGAGTTATCACTTCGTCTAAAATATTTTCCATTTTGGTCGTTCGCAGAGATCGGAATAATTTTTGCAACTTTTGAATTTTATAAGGGAATTTATTGATAGAGAAGAAAAGCCTCAAAAATATGGAATAGCCGATAAGCTAGGAGGTCATTTTTTAAATTGGAGATGTATGAATATACAGATACGACGGAGAACGTGCTAGAGAAGATATGGATTAAAGCTGGGTACATTTGAGCAAGTTTTCATGTTTTCAGGCGGACATGTTTCACTTACTCAAACGTATGCGATGATAGAGTGCTTGAGTCCAACGTTTCTTTGTTCGAACGTACAAACTAAGTGTATGTAGCACAAAGCTTTGTTAGTTAACATGACGTCAGCAGAGATTCGCCATTAGCAGAGAAATTCTAGTATTAGTAACAGTTGTCTGTGATATATATTCGATTTCCTTATTGGGGCTGTGCTACCGCAGTCCCTGCAACGCCTTAATACCTTCACGATTGTCCGTAATTGACCTTATTAAGAATTAAAGACGGCGGCTGTTCATTTAACCACAATACCTTGCGAACCTAACACAACGAATAGGGACATATATTTTTGCGCAATCACCCGGCAAATTAAAGCACTCGCAAAATACAAAATTTTGCAAATCACGGAATTTTAGAATTGTGCAAAGTAGTACTAATATGAGGGATACGATATATGTCTCAGTGTGGGACCACGCGTGATATTGGTTTAAATCTTCAAACTTCCCCTTGTTGATGTTGATATTGTTCGATATTATTAAAGTTGTTGTTGAGAACAAATTAGATAAATTTATCATTCAATATTAAATTTATCGTATTTTAAGTTGAGGCAGGAACGAAAAGAAGGACATTAGTGCTGTTGTTGAACCGAGACAGTATTTATTATTGTTCAAAATGTTCTACAAAACAAAATCTCAAAATATTGCTCTTTTATTCGACTTTCATGATTTTCGCAAGTGATGGAATGGTTTGCTTTTGCCGCTTGCTAAATATTCGCCAATACAATTGTATTGTACAAAAGTAGTAGGGTCACGACATACGTGTTTCTTGTTTAGATCCTCAAAATCCTCTGATAAGTCGATGTTGATGCTGATATTACAAAAGTTGTCCTTGAGAACAAATGAAATAGATTTGGTATTCAATATGCACTTTATATATCACCACTTTACAATAAGGAAAATACAATGAATTGCAAGACCTAACTTTAACTTAGACAACCTAAGAAACAATATTTAGACTATGAATCTGTAACTTGTAAACTTTATAATTTATACTTTTGAGATATGTGGGAGTCATTTTTGCAACTTTAAGTTTATCAGGGAACTCACTTCTTTTCAGAGAAGAAAGGGTTACAATTATAGGATAGTATAGAGAAGCTAGGAGGTCGGGTTGTTTCAATTGAAGATATACAGATACGAAGGAGAATTTCGTCGAGAAGATGCAGTTTTTCTTGAAATATTTTCATGCGTTATGTTTATTCTGCCTAGATTCGCCTTTAATAAGCAGCGAAATTCTAGTGTCATTCGCAGTTTTCAGTGATATATATTCAATTTCCTTATTTGGGGCTGTGCTACATCAGAATCTGTGACGCCTTCGTAATTATTGCAGTTATCGGCGCAGTCATTTGTGCTCGCTAAATTTATCCTATTTTTCATTTAGTGCAAGAAAATGAACGAAGGAAATTAGCACTGTTGCTGAATTAATACTGTGAGAAACAATGCCATTGTAGATCTTTTTATGTCAGAAAATATATTTGAATAAAAAAATGTCAAATTCTTGCTCGTTTTCTCAACTTTCTTAAGCGATCTTTGGGGAATCTTCGGAACTCTTTGGAATATTTTCGGAAACGCTCGAAAATGCTCGAAAAAGTATTTTTTTAACATATATGGACATTTTTGAACAATTTGGAAAATCTTCGGTAAATCTTGGATATCATTTGTTCTGCTCTACCTGAATACCCGACATCAAATTAAACTTGGCTTATCGCCATCTACAATTTTTTTTCCTCTTCTATCTGCAGCAGTTTTCGAATACGCATTATCTAATTAATGGTCTTATGATTATTATAATATTTTTGAAGAATTATTATTTACATGCAGTGAAGCTGTCGTAGAGTTGTACTGAATAAAAAATAATTTTGACTACAGGGTTATCACGACAACATCACTTTTAAGCCAGGTATAATGGCAATATCAGGCCAGAGATAAAATGAAAGAAACTTATAACGGCTATAAAATTTGAAATATATGGTTAAAATATAACTAATATAAGATTCGTATAACGTACGTATGATAGCTATTTATATAGAGAATCTGTCAAGTGTCAATCTACAGAAATTAAAATTACATTTCATTGCGTCTATTAAGTCCATGTGGAGAAAATGTTTTCGCTTTGTGGATAAGATATGCTTCGCGTGCTTTTCGTCGGGATGTGTCTCTTGTCGGGAGAAGTTCCAGGGGGGATAAGCTGTATGTCCGAAATAGCGTGGCCAGGTGAGGTGAAGTGAGACGGGACTGCGACAGATGCTTGAGGATGATTTGGGTTATTTGTTGTTTGTCTGTGTTCCGTAAAATGCTTACGCAATATACGTTTTGTTTCTCCTATGCCGTATTGTTTTTTGCATCGTTTATATTCAATCATATACGTCGAATACTTATATGTCTTCAAAACTAGTCACTTTACATGTAGGTGCCGTAAATACCAAGCAGTCTCCCATGAAATATTTTATAAAAAAAACCTCCCCCCCCCCTCCTTTTGTCCCGCCTCCTCGCTTGCCCGCTAACTTCCATTCCCCCGTTCAAACATCTTGGGTAAACAGGAAGTTTTTAAACATGGACCTCAATTGGGAACAGATACTGTTTTATTTCCGCAAAACCATCGAATCAACGGTTTCGCCTCGTATGGAACCGCGTGCTTCGATGTTGAGGTTGTCTTACCACCTCGCCCCTTCCCTGTATTTATGGCAAGTGACTTTTCCGCTGTAACAGTATTAATAAATAGATTAAAGCCTCTCGATCGGCTTTGATCTTTTATGTGCTGTATCTTCTGTGTTTTGTATCCCAATGTTAAATAGATTTGTGTGTTCTATTTTGCTAATAATACATGTATATTTCAAGAGAACTAAAATAACAACATCATTCTGCAGTTTCAACATAACTACTCCTCGGTAGGCGCTTTATGATTTTTGAGAAGTTAAAGTTAAAACAATATATGCTGCATCTTTAGTACAGCGAGTGGGACTGTCATCTGTTGTCGCAATATATGTCCTGAATAGTTGGGTATATATTATAGCACCACAACCGATTCCATGTAGGTCCTCAGTAACAAATTGGCGTTGGAGAGTTCAAGAACTGAGTGTAAAGGTAGCAAATATTCTACCTTTCATGAAAAAGAAAGCAAGAAATTAAGTATAGAAATCCGGAACACATAATTCGCAAGAGCGAATTTTGCCGTTGTTCCTGACTTGAAAATAGAACGCGACGCCGACTTAAAGTCATTTACACTCTCATCTTCGTCTCCCAGCTAATGTTTCTAACAATTGAACCATGCAAACTAAATCTGTTGCTTGACGATGAAACTACTGTATTTACTGGAATTAGTACCACCCTCAGATAAAAACAGACCATGAGAGAAAAAGTTCGTATGAGCTCCGCCCCCTCCGTAAAGTAATTGAGCTCTAGAGCGGTTCTTATATGAACAGTGTCAAAACAAAAATGAAAACGGAATCGATTCTTTTCAAACCAACCGCCAGTGGAACTCTATACTCATGTATAACAGTTTTGTTGTGATACATTTGATGAGCAAGCTGTTGCTCCATTTTTTGTTATCATTTTAAAATGAAAAATATGTTGTGTTTTATTGAAAAATGTTTTTTTGATGAGTTTCAATAGGCGCCAAAAAGCGCTGTATCAAAAAGTAGATAATTTTAACAAGCGCCACGGCGCTTGTTGGAGTAAATGCGGTATTGTGTGATGTGAAGCAGAAGTGTTGAATAATTAAACGTATAAATATATAGAAATGCGAATTGTTTTTCATCTATTAACATCAAACAAGTATAGAAGTCTTCACCCAATAACACTTACTCGGCAGCAGATGTACGACAGCTGGATCACATGTTTTCTAAAGTAAACTTCCCCGTCGTAGTTTTGTACACAAATAGAAATTCCTCGGCTCAGCTCAGAATTTTAGAAAGCATTTGAGTATTTGTTTGTAAATGGTAATTTACAAATGTTCAAGTAGAGTTAAAAGTTAAATCAAAACTAGCGACGATTTGTATGTAGTCGTGGACGCTTGTTAACTGAAATTTGACTGGTGAAATAACCATGGTGCAGTTCAAAATCAGTAAGTAAGCATCGGTAGCAACTGAAATAAGTTGTCACAAACAACGCAAACAAACGTACGAAATTGACTCTGTCAAAAGTTCAATTTAGAGTTGCTGAATCGGGGATAGAAAATATAAATTATGTTGTAATAAAGAATTCGCGAGAGGTCTGGCGAAACAGTCTGAAACAATTCCCAAATTTCATAAAACGTTGAATTACAGTTTAGGTTTGACAAGAACTTTGAAGAGCAATTATTCAGTTTTTACTTACCTAAACGACAAGCTGGATATTGTCGAAATCTAACAGTGTGTTTTAATGTCTGAAATCGGTTTGGGGCCTTCCAAAGAGTTTGGACGCCAGGTTTCTAAAAGGGGCGAAATACGACACAAACTTTATACTATAAATAACGAAATCAACATTTCGTTTGCCAATTAGAAAAAGTGAGATTTATGTTAATTTTGGAGGCGCGATCATGTGCAAAGCAAGGAACATTACGACATTAAGAAAGTAATGCTTCTGCTGAACTTGTTTCTGACCGCATGTTTGCGGTCAGTTACATGTCCTTAGCGGTGGTGCAACAACCAAATCCTTTCCCAGATTTCACAGGGGCGAGCACGTGACATCCATTTAGATGATGTCACAAGTCACGTGAGTTGTAGAAACAAGTTGTACAGTAGACTTTTCATCTGCTTTGTGTAAGAAAATTGTGTTATTCGCATTACGTCGTCTTTATATCTCGCTCAGTTTTAAATGCTATTTGCAAACTTTGCTGGATTTCACTTGGGCCACTATCACTCACTTGTTATGACGTCATAAGTCGTGACATGTGACGTCATCATATCTAGCGAGTGATATATAATGATTGCAAGTAATACCTACAAAGTTTGGCAAGCGAAATGTAAATTTTAAAATCAATTGTCTTGCAACGTCATCACAATGGATGTTACGTGGTATCTCTCGTGACATCTTGGAAACATTTGATTGGCGTACCACGCCTAATAAGGACGTGCAAATCATCGCAAACAAGTGACGACAAGTGGTCAAAAGCCAGTTCAATGATTGTGAGCAGAGATGACATTTATATGCTGCTATGTAATGGACCACAAATATCATCTAGCCACAATTATAATAGTCAATTATTATTAACTTGGATTATCGGTTATTTTTGAGATAATAATTGTATCCTAATTTTGGTATGCCGAGCTGTTACGTATGAGCAATACATCACGTGTAGGCAAGATATGAGGAAAGTTTGTACGGGGTTATATTTGTGGACCGGGGGGGGTGTACACCCCACCCCCACCCACCCTTTCTCTCGCTGGAAGGTCTTCTGTTCCAGAGGCTTGTCGTCTCAGAGAGATACGTCTATGGAAAGACACTCGTTTGTTGTACTGTACAATTAGCAAGAAGCTTATGCCGATTCAAAGAGAGTTCAGCTTTGTTGGAACATGAGAATAACTGAGTTGTGCTATCTTAGTTCAGCTAAACGAAGTGCACCATTTTACCAGTACCTCATCAGCTACTGTTTGTATGCGCGTCTATTTGTTAATGAAAACCTTCTTTATAAAAACGCAGCGGCTCAAATTGGTTGATATACTAAGAACTGAGGTCCAGAACCACAGAGATCCATCTGTTTTTAATGAAACAATGAAATGCATGTCTAAGTTAGCATCTTTTAAAACAAGTTTCCCTTCGAAATCTTTGCATACAACACAAAACAGTGGGGGTAATAATAATTATTTATTTGAAGAGTGAACATCTTCCCCGTCAGAAAATATAGAGATATAGTATAGTGTTTATTTGTTATGGAAAACTCTGAGGACAATATATTCAAAATCGTAATGAGCAGTGCAAACATAATGGTTCAAATTTTTTAAAATACAAGTATGCAAATTACAGCATCAGTACTCGCCAGTAGCAGCAAGTGATGGCGCCGATTAGGCTGCGTGCTATATTGCACTTGAGGCAGATTGATTTCCACTTGCGTGGGTCGTCGGCGCAGGTAGCCTGCCATGCAAACGAACTACACTTTGTTTTTTTAAGAACAAACTTAATAAGAACATTGAGGCTGAAATCGTCTGAAAAATAAGAACAAACTAAG
>JANVCJ010084931.1:0-10881 GCA_026413505.1 Epizoanthus ramosus | reverse complement strand
AGTTTATTGGCACAAAGCCAAGTATGAATGTTTACTAGTTCTGAGTTTATTTTGTTTTGGAGTGTTAAAAGACTTTTGTGCTCATAAAATAAATTTGAGTTGAACAAATTTCAACTTTGCCGGCACCGTTGACACTGTGTCGCAGACCACCGCAGTCGCCGGAAGAACGTGTTTCCATTAAACTTGAAACTGCCGCAGGTGCGCCGTAGACACTACCGCAGCACGATCTGCGGCATTGTCTGCGGCGCTTACGGTTATATGGAAACCAGGCTTTAAAGCAGTTTTCAACCGCTATTATGGGGTCTGACTTATACACAGACTAAGTACGTTGTACGTTGTACTTTTGGAAAGCAAATTTAAATAAAGGTTTCAACCAGTTTTAAAGATTGTTTTTCAGTGATATTTTTTTAATGTTTATGGGGAATTGACGTACTTCTTAAGAGTTTATTCCTCTTGATTTCAGATCTGTCAGTGTCTCGCGCAGCAGCACTTGTTTGTATCTACATGTTTCTGTTGTTCTTCATGTTGTGGTTGTTCCCAAGAAGTTTTACTCTTGGTGAAGCTATGATCCTGGTGCAGGGTATAGTGCTAGTGGCAGCAGATTCTTACATACATTTCAGAACCAGGGTTAGTATTGTGTTGTATAACCTGTAGTGTATGTTGTTGATTCATAGCACGTCAGTATAACAGCTGACATTGATCGAAAGAGTGATCAACTCTTCACTGAGTGAACTGCAGTATATATACATTAACGACCATGCAGAGTTGGCGACACTCAATGACTACGATCAATCACGATTGCCTACAGTCAATCTTTATCAACTTTAGTCTTTAATTGATATAATTTCCGATAGTGCGAGACAAATCTAGAAAGGCAATAATTAATTGATGAAGATACATGTAGCACACATTCTTTTTATTTTATAAGAAACTTTTTTGTAAGAACGTTAAGGCTGAAGAATGCCCAAGAATTAGAGTATTGAAGTAAGGAACTTTATTTTGTATTGTGGGGAACTTTGCTCCACTCACTGACAATCGCGCTATGTCTGTATATCGCCAACACGAGAGATGACAGCTGGTCACTGAATTACACTGCGGTCTGACTTTCATTGAACTCATCGCCGCGCATACATGTATTGCTACACTTTGCCTATACTTACATATACTGCTTTGTACTTTGACCCCACATATGTATTAATGAAAAATGATATTTTCAAACAGATTTCTAAACTAAAAAGATGAGTCAGAACATTTTGAGACCATTTGAGGCTGAAATCCTCAACAAATTTAAGAACGTTCAGGTCCAGTCCCCAAAATAGACGTTCTTATAAGAAACGAGTGTATATAGTTGATCAGTTTACGGTTCTGCAATGTTTGTCATATTTATCGGTTAGCTATAAAATGTTAGAAATTATTACTAAAAGCTAAAATGTTAAAGATCTTAAGACGCAAAACGTTTTAGAGAGATTGTCACCACTAAAGATGACGGCCGTTCGGGTTAGGGTTAGGGTTAGCAAAAACGCAAAACGTTTTAGAGAGATTGTCACCACTAAAGATGCCATCATATAGTTATGTGTAGCTCGCACAATGTTGTGTGCCTCGTTAGCCATCAGTTACTGATGAACGGTAAAACAGTTATTTTATATTGTTTTGTTTTGTTTCATCAGTCTCTTTGTACGAGAAAAGTCATAATTTGAGTATATTTTAAGAGCACTTTGTATGCAAACAAAGTATATATACTGTGTTATATAGATGACAATTGGCATCCGGCAGTCTTTCATAATATGTAGTACGTAGAGTACTGATAGTTGTTGTGGGCAAACCCAAACTCGGTAAGTCACCAAGCTACCTACCCTTTCCTGACTGCAGTACTGTTAATTAGTATTTACAAATTGAGTTGTTTTGATCAGCAGACACATTTTATTTGGCCCAATGCTCAAGTGTCTTTAGAGGAGCGGAGCTTATCAAGGAGTGTTCTGACGTACTGGCAGCAGGTACAGTGTTGACTAACCATTCAAGTGTTTCCCAGCTGGATTACAGTATAATTACAAATGGAAAGAGAGCCAGTGATGATAAATCATAACGTAGTGTTGTATGATAGGATTATTTACATGAGTATCAGGGAACTATGTATCAGGGTGATTGAACGCAGGTTTAGACTAACATCACCCCGTGTGGATTCTTTAAGATAAGCATGACAGTAGTAGATTTTTAGTAGATTTTATTGAACACTCCCCATGGGGGCTTTTCAGTGTACAATACAAATACAAATATATAAATATTTACAACAGTTATACTTAGTTACAGTTATATATCAGTGTAATTCTTTATTTGGATCACTATAGTACAGTGCTTCAGCTTTATCTCAGTGGAAGTGAACATTTTAATAACTGTTTTGGGGCAGTTTAGCAATCGCTCTAAGTGCAGTGTGAGACATAGAGGACATTTAGGGCGTTTTCCATTTGTCCTAACTAGCCGGTTTAGCCGGTCCCAGCAAAATGGAATGGGGCAATTTAGGGAACTGGTTTAGGCCAGAATGGCCCCACTACTGGAGTAGAAGTACTGAAATACTGAGCAGGTCGGCCGTTCGGGTACGATGTCGTTGTACAAACATAGGGTGATAGACGGCCTGGCCAGACTGGCCGGATCCGACAAATGGAAAGCGCCCTTAAATGATAGATGCTCGATGCAAATTCAGTACGGTACATGGTTACGTTACTGAAACACTTCGACGAGTGTCCTTTATAATAGTGTTGTTTTTCATTCAGTAATCCGTAAAGTAGCAAATTCACGAACGATACGCACTTTTATAGCAGCAATTTTGTAAAAGATTTACTTTTACCCATCCAATGGTAAACACTTGGACGCGGTACGGGGATAGGGATGTGGATGTTGATATGGAGGTGTATATAAGTCTGTTTATACAATTTAGATGGAATCTAATGAAAATCTACCTTTATAGAAACCTATACAGTGGTTACGTTTCTGACATTCGTACATGTCTCGTTTTGGAGGAGGGAAGGAGACATTATACACCATTTTTGCCATTAGAAAGTCAAACTGAAGGAATTGTTTGAGTATATTTCCTGGGTGTTAGACTACACATTGGTTGCTATTACAAGTAGTATGAAAATCATTTTGTCATCTATTAGAATATGAGATAAACTCCGTATTTCAATTTATACTTATTGGATGCCCTCATTGCAGATTCTAGTTATTGGTTCTCTGTGTACTGGCTTCTTGCTGCTTCCAGTGTTCCTGTATCTCAGCGAAGTTAGGTACTTGCATGTACTTCTAATATGATGCTGCAGCACTTTTACTTGCTCCTGCCAGTATGTACCTACATACATGCAGGCAATGTGTGCTTTTGTGAGTTATTTTCTACAGATATAGAAAGACTGATCGGTGTCTTTTCATGTTTTAAACTTTGCAGATGATAGGGTTAGAGTTAGGTGTTAGATATTCATGATACAACAAAGGATCATCACTTACAATTGCCCAAATGAAATATAATTTGTTCACTGAGCCATTATCTGATTTAGTATTCATACCTTTCCTCTATTTTCCTGCATTTATATAACAATCAGACCAGATATTTTCCAGATTTACCATGAGACAACAACAACAAATTCTTTATTTTGCACCCACATTTATAAAATATATTTCTTTTCAAAAGGTAACAGACATGCACGAGTAGGGTGTTAAGATGCCAGAAGTAGCTTTACGAAAGTAATATAGTCCAGCATCCTGTTGGATATTGTGATAATAATACCTTATCTGGGTCAACGGTATTCAATTACAGTACTCACTATTTTATATCAGAAACAATCAAACTTATGTTAGGTATTGCCCCAAATTAATACTGCATAAGTGAGTATTCATATTCATACAACAATCCTACTAGATGCACACTTCGACCTCCTCTCTATATTCCCGCATATTGCAGTCATTTACTACTACTCCACGTATTCTCCAACTTCCTGTAAGAGAAGATAGGCTCAGTCAACGAACGGTAGAAAAATTCCATACATGGCTCTTGTAAGTTTGCATAAAATTATTTTCTTATTTAAACAATTGGAGACATTCAAGGGCACTAATAAATCGCCTTTATTTAGCTGAAGAATTATTCAAATATTCAAGTACCAATCAACTCAAATCTTCATGTTGTGTTCTCTATTAGGGATGCCTCTGAAAAGTTCATAGGCTGCCTGGCATTTTACACTGTCATTGTGTTGACGTTCTTCTCGCTGTTGTTGCCGTGGTCTTATCTCATGCTGGGAGGAGTGAACCCCTTTTCGTGGGTGTTCTACTATGTGATGTACACGAACACAAGGGTAGGGTACATTCCCTATAGTTCCTATAAAGATGCTGCAACAAACTATTCTGTGGTATTGTAAATATAGCAAAGCATAGATGAATACCTGTCACTCCTACACTTCCGCAGTATCTCTCTGATACGTCTTCTCAATGATTACTATGATCATTGGGACAGCACAACAACAATACTAGATACACGATGACACCTATTTACATTCGCACAACAACCCACCAGATAATTACTAGATACACGATGACACCTATTTACATTCATACAACAATCCCACCAGATAACTACTAGATGCACGATGACACCTATTTACATTCACAAAACAATCCCACCAGATAATTACTAGATACACGATGACACCTATTTACATTCACACAACAATCCCACCAGATAATTACTAGATGCACGATGACACCTACTTACATTTGCACAACAATCCCACCAGATATTTGTACATCATGTAATACTTGTATGAATTGCGACACATTATCTCACATGTTGTTGTGAAAGAGAACATGAGTATGAATTCCTAGAAATACTATTAGCAGTATTAATACCAAATGCAGGTATCATTGTATAGTGGCAGCGGTAAAAAACTGACACTGTAAAATGGTTACAAAGGTCTTGGTAAATACAGTTTTTTGAAGCCGATGTGCGGAAGCGAGTTGTAAGCACAAGGGCTGACGTGACAGGCATCGCTTAAATTGAAAATTCGACTAGAGTCTCTAAAAATCCATGCGTCTGGAGTACCTCGGGTAGATACACTATGGCGTCAGTGCTGTTAAAAAAATGTTGGAAATTTGGAAGCAGTTGTGGCAGAATTATGCTGTGGTCGCCAGACTCAGGAAGAGGAGTGCCAAAAAGCTCTTTCCCTGTGCAAAAGCGGGGAGACTGTGCACGTTCGTATTTGGAACGAGCTATTAAGCTCTTAGACTCAATGTGTTTAAATAAAATATTGTATTGTATATTGTATTGTATTGAGAGTGTGCTGGAAATAGAAAACGCTTTCATATATGAGACGGGCGAAGATCCCGATGAATACTTACTGGTGACATTAATGAGAAACATGTGGAAGGAATTTATTGCAATTTATTGTTATGTGATCGTATTGTGTTGGGATTCCGTGATGACCATGCACAGAAACGCCTGCTACAAGAGAGAACTCTTGATCCTAAGAGTTGTAGTAAGAGTGCTGATAATGCCACAGCTATGTCCTGCATTCGGCAAGAAGAGGATCAGAAATTTATATGAAGCGAAAATCAATCCATAATGTGGAGCAGGAGTCTGACTCATATGACTCAGACTCAGATGTGGCAACAATTAACCCGGTGAATTCCTTCATAAATGGTATCAAAGCCAGCAAATACAAACCAATCTATTGCGAGATGTAGGTTGAGTTGAAGTCAGTGAAGCTGCAAATTGACTGTGGTGCCACTGTGAGTATAATCACCCTGAGCAGAATTGGTGACAAGCCAACAGAGTCAGCTAATATAACCCAGGAAATGTGGAACAAACTAGAAGAAAATGAATGCACTTGGAATCTGTAAACTGGTAGTGACCAACCCCACGAAAGTTGTGTTAGTTGAAGATGAACTAGCATCCTTGTTAAGTCGAAAGACAGCTGAGAAGATGGAATTAATCACTGTAAACTATGAGGTATTCGAAACTGTGCAGCATGTAGAGGAGATCCCGCTGGGCATCCCAGACCACTTTTCAAATTTGTTCTCTGGGGAACTAGGTACACTACCAGGGACAGCTTGACTAACAGTGAAACATGATGCTGGGAATTCCGGTTGAACTGATGGAACCGGTAAGGGAAGTGCTAGATAGACCTGTTGAACTGGGAGTACTTGAGCCAATTGACCAACCGACGGACTGGGTTAAACAAATGGCAATAGGTAACAAGAGGGACGAGAGGCTACAATCTGCTTAGACCCGCGATCACTAAACCGTGCTCTAAGACGTGAACACTATCAACTTACAGTGCTAGAAATAATTCTGCTAGACTTGTCAAAGGCCACAATGTTTAGCAAAGTTGACCTCGGCTATGGCTATTGGCACTGCGTGCTGGACCCACAGTCCAGTGATGCCACCATATTCACTGGTACAAGTGGTACAAGTGGACACGATTGCCATTTGGCTTTTCCGTCAGCACTGAAATCTTCCCGAAATGACTTGTCCAAACACTGAAGGGCTACCAGGAGTGCCCTGTTTTGCCAGTGACATCCTAATATATGGGGCTGGCGACTCGCATGAAGATGCCATCCAAGACCTTGATAGGAATCTAACACAGCTGCTACAGAGGTACAGAGAGAAAACAATCAAGCTCAACAAAGGGAAGCTGACGTTGAGGGTGCCAGAGCTTGACTTCATGTGACACAGAATCACTCCAAAAGGCCTCAAACTAGATCCCAAGAGATTGAAGCAATACTGTACCTGAACTACCAGCAAAATTCCTGCCCAGAAACTCTCCAGTGATGGAGCCGATACGGTAACTAACACAAGCTGAAGTTGAATGGCACTAGTCAAACTACTAGTCACCCAAACTCCAGTCTTGGCGTACTGCAAACCAGTCAAGGAGCTGATGATACAATGTGACGTGAATAATAAATGATTTGGTGCTGCACGAGGAAAAGCATGTAGCATATTGCAGCTGGGCATTAACAGATGCAGAGACTCGATCGCTATGCAACTATATGATGCTAGCCATCGTATTCGCCTTGGAGAAATGGCACCAGTGTACATTTGGCCGGTACGTAATAGTCAACACTGATCACAAGTATGACATAAACATCAGATGCACCCCCGGCACAACAGGGCACTTGGCAGATATGATGAGTAGGGTGTACTTACCAGCCGCAGGTCAGGAAAATGCGGGGGAGTGTGAGGGTGTAAATGCAGTCAAATTTGAAGGTACCTGCCCAACTAACACCATACTTCAGCATACATACATGTGTCACATGTTGGAGTAAAATGCTGTCTCTGGAGGGCCAGGGAGTGTGTCTACTGGCCGGGCATGAACACTGAAGTCAGACACTGGATCTCTACCTGTGAGCCATGCAAGGCAATACGAAGTCATGTCACATGGCAAATAAACCCTTATGAATCATGAAATGCCAGAAATGCCGTGGAAAAAGTTGGAGTGGACTTATTCGCAGTCACTGGAAAGGAATACCTTATCACTGCCTGTGGACTGTTATAGTAACCCAGTTTAGGAACTAGACAAGCTCCAAAACACTAGTTCTCCAGCACAGATAAGGAAACTGAAGGAGCATTTTGCCCGCTACCAGAAGGATCATTTTGCCCAAACCAGATGGTCGCTGAAAATGAACCACAGTTTGTATCAACAGAGATGCCACATTGGAAACTACTTTAAAATAAATGCCAACAGTTGGATTTGTTAGATAGAAATTGGTTCTTAATTTTTACTATTGCCAGATATAACTAGACTGTTTCATGTTGTTTCTTGACTAACTTAATTTATTAGTTATTTTGTGTAACAATATTACTAGGATGATGATATCAGTTATACGAATTCATCGAACTTTTATGTATGTGTGCCAAGCTTAGTTGCACAATTTGTGTACGATCCAGAGTTAGGAATTCAAAGTTTGGAATGATACAATATTAATTTAATGCAAGAGTGTTGTAGTTGAACTTGCTGTTTTCTCTCTTAAGATATGGCTTGTGATATACTGGTGCTGTGTGGTGGCAGTGGCAGTTTCTCTAGTGGTATGGAAGAGTACATATTCCAAGGAGACTCGACACTCGTCAACGGATGTGCGCAAGTGGTTCCACCTATTGGCCTTGGCAGTGTACATACCGGGGCTGTATTGCGATCCTCACATGACACATTTAGCATCTTCAGTCGCGACTGCAGCCTTTTTATTTGCTGAGGTATAAAGTTCGTATGTGATATAATACAGTATAATATATTGCAACACATGCAGTCCAATACAAAATCGTTTGCTGATCTATTTAAAAAAATAACTTAACACTAAAATTTTATACTCTGATATAAATGATGGGGTTGATGTATTACTTTTTTCACAGGTTTGAGCAGTTAGAGTTTAATTTTACTACCATTAACTTGACTGATACTTTTTGCATTATCAGCTGTGCCTAGTTTGTCCCAACTCCTGTGAACGATGTCCTCTCTTTCAGTTACAGTATTATTCTTTGCATCCTTCAGTACGTTCGCTTATCTGGAGTACCACCACTGGGGCAGAGTATCCACAATGCGCTAAGCGTGTTTGTAGATGAGAAGGACGCAGGTCCCTTGATACTGACACACATGTACCTGCTGTTGGGCTGTGCGGTGCCACTGTGGCTGTACCCTCAGGAGTATGAGAGACCCGAGACAGGAGGTACATGTACCTGTTTCTCTTGAATGCACCATTGTCAGACAACATCTGAAACTGCAAGCAAAGCAAACTTGAACGCCAGTATGTGTTGTAATACAGTACAATGGAAGGGAAAGTCCTGATATTGATCATATGTATGTATATATAGTAGCCCTCTAGGATACGTTTAGGGTTCTAACTGAGTGTGTTGGAAACTGCAGTCGGTTATCTCAGATATTACTGATATTAGGTTCAGTATCCATAACAATTACTCGAAATCAATTTCTAGATCTCGCTTGGAGATCCACCTAGTCTTAGAAGGGATTGGCTGGTGCATGTATTTACCGTAGGCAATATTCCCTTGTGTTAACTCGGAGATAAGAATCATTCTTTCCGTTTTGCAGTTTGCCAGCTTGCAGTATTTTCTGGACTTGTATCGCTTGGTGTTGGCGACACGATGGCTTCTGTTATTGGTGTGAGGTTTGGAACTCACAAATGGTCAGGTAAGTGTGATAACTGTGTGGCACTTGCGTTGTATATATGCGTGTGGGTATTTAGCGTCACCTGTAGGTACTTGCCATCATTTGTGGGTACTTACCGTCACCTGTGGGTATTTAGCGTCACCTGTAGGTACTTGCCATCATTTGTGGGTACTTAATACAATGGCCTGTGTGCACATTCTGTCACTTGTGGCAGTGTTCTAAACAAGGCTCTAAAACTTTACTTTAATTTGCCGGCTGTTTTCAATTACAAAGACATTTTCCCAGCTATTTTCTAGAGATTCACTGAGAATATAGAACAACAGCAGCTGGTAAAGGTCAAGAATTTGCCGGCTGTAGCCAGTAGCCATCCCCTATTTTTGACCCTGTGTGGGTACTTACAATCAACTGTGGGTACTTACCGTCACCTGTGGTTACTTGTCATCACCTGTGGGTACATACTGTCACTTGTGGGTACTTACAATCATCTGTGGGTACTTACCGTCACCTGTGGGTACTGTCACCTGTGAGCTGTGGGTACTGTCACCTTTGGGTACTTACAATCATCTGTGGGTACTTACAATCATCTGTGGGTACTTACCGTCACCTGTGGGTACTTGTCATCACCTGTGGGTACTTAACGTCACCTGTGGGTACTTACAATCATCTGTGGGTAGTTACAATCACCTGTGGTTACTGACACCTGTGAGCTGTGGGTACTGACACCTGTGAGCTGTGGGTACTGTCACCTTTGGGTACTTACAATCATCTGTGGGTACTTACCGTCACCTGTGGGTACTGTCACCTGTGGCTACTTGTCATCACCTGTGGGCACATACTGTCACCTGTGGGTACTTACAATCATCTGTGGGTACTTAGGCCGTGGTCACACTAGACCTTAGCAACCGTACCTAGCACGCATTTCCCATACGTCTACCTTCAAACATGCCCTGAACCGAGCTAGAAGCTTACGTCGGCGCTATTGAAGTTTATTAACAGAGGCATCGAGATTCATGAATCGCACGTTAGCCTTAAATTAACCGGTCACACTTCTAGCATACGTTAAGTGGACGGTCTCTATGGCATTAGAGGAAAGTATACTTTGTTTAGCTCAAGTGTGACCACGGCCTAACTGTGAGCTGTGGGTGCTGTCACCTTTGGGTACTTGCCATCATCTGTGGGCACATACTGTCACCTGTGGGTACTTAGTGTGATCTGTGGGTACTTACTGTCACCTGTGGGTACTTACTGTCACCTGTGGGTACTGTCACCTGTTGGTGTTTACTGTTACTTGTTTGTAGTCACTACAACCTGCAGGTACTTACTGTAATCTATCAGTACATGTACTTACCAGCACATACTGGCTCTGTTTATAAAGTGTTCCTTTTACTCTGTCCAGTTTAGTGAGTGTGGACGATACAACGTCAACACTATTACCAGTTTCCTATGGTTTCCAAAAGGTTTGTTGTATTAACATATTAGGTAGTCCAAAGTCAATCGAAGGGACTGTTGGAAGTGTTCTATCACAAATGCTTGCTGTTCAGCTGATATCCTTCTCTGGTAAGTAACACGTACGGTCTACTGTCATGTAATGTTCAGATATCGTCGACTTGACCTTTGTTCATTCATCATACTGTTGCTTGTGGAGTGACTCAAAGGGACTGTTGGAAGTGTTCTATCACAAATGCTTGCTGTTCAGCTGATATCCTTCTCTGGTAAGTAACACGTACGG
>JANVCJ010084920.1:0-10883 GCA_026413505.1 Epizoanthus ramosus | reverse complement strand
CCCCCCACCCTCCCCCCGGCAATGAGAATGTCGAGAGACCTGCAAGCAGTCTCAGTAAGTCACATGCCCACGAACGATGTGATAAACGAATTTCGCACAAATAATTCAGCCCTCGGCAAGGTCGGGAAGTGAATCCAATACCTTCTAGTTAATAGTCACAAATCTACCAGACTCAGCAAATGTCCCAGTGACACTTTTAATTCGGATAAATTTGTACCTTGAATAAAGCTATTGGTTATTTGACTGGAATAAAAGGCCAGACGTGGAAGAGATTGTTTGGACTGTCCATGCATATGCTCGTCTCCCTTAATTTCCGCTTTCTTGTTAATGTTAAGGAATCACAGCGCTAAATTTATATTTGTCCCCAGTTTGGGGGCGGAAACTGGAAATGGACATTTAGTCATGAATTGAAAACGATCAGAATAATTAACAACTTACTTTTGTTGCTACTGATTGCGTATAGTATTTCTGTGTGCAGTATTTCTGTGTGCAGTATTTCTGTTTGTTGAATTCAGCATTTAATGTTAATTGCAAACTGATGACGTCCAACGTATGTAGTATGAATAGGCAAACTTGCAGGGCATTCAAAAGCATTCAGAATGAAGAATGACTAATAAATATTGAATAAACTTGATGACGCAACTCGGTTTGTTTCTCGCCATTGTTGTTTTGTTGATGCTAAGTGCCAGTGTTAAATTTCAACACACTCGACATGTATGTTGTTGCATTGAACGGAAAGAATAAAGAAATATATTTTATTTTGCTTCTGATGTGCATTCCAGTGGTTTCTAAAAACTGCCGTTCATTATTATTATTATTATTATTATTATTATTATTATTGTTTTGATTATTATTATTGGATAGATAGATAGATTATTAAAACACTTACATTGCAGTCCATAGGACTGACATATTATTATTATTATTATTATTATTTGATAGTACAATTCATTGTAGGCAGTCAGTGCACATTTATGACTTGCACTGAAGTCACTGAAGATATGAGACCGAATTAAGCTGTACTTTATACGTCATGCTTGCTTTCAGTTTTCGAAAAGAAAGGAATCGTTTGAGGTCGGTTATTTCTTAAATTTAGGAATTGATAACTAAAACGTAGTATGGAGAAAGTTGGCCTCGTTCCCCCCATCCTTTAAAAAAAGGTAAAGTAACTTTATTTAACGTCGGTAGTTCTGTCAGCTGTGAAAGCTGGTATCAGTGGAAGCCGACGGTGCACACTTTACCCCCTCACTCTGTCAGTGCTCCGTTTTGAGGGTATTTAAAGCTCAAGCTACACGGCTTAACCGTTCGAGTCCAGCGAGTGCCTTTCACATATTAGCAATGAGAAGTCATGCTAACCACTCGAAATCGGTTTTGGGCAAGAGCGCAAAGCTTGTGGCGATTGCAAAGCTCTCGATGAATTCCTCCTAATCCCAAATACTGATCGAGAATCTAAGCCAAAATTGTAACTGGCGAAAATAACATTACATCCGCACACTCCAGGGCTAACATTAGCAAACGTCTTAATAATGGTTTTAGCATTCTAACCGTAAACGCATATTGAACAAGTTTTAAAACTTTTGATAAACGCTAACGGTTCAATGACTGAGAGTCTAGTTTCAGTGACTCTCAGTGGTGGAATTGTCACACTCACCAGGCTGTGTTCTTCAGTGGCTAAACTGGCCAACATATATGTTTTGAGAAGCTATGACATCACATCCAGTTTAGGGATGCCCCTCTGAACTCAAAGAGTTAATAGTACTCATCACTAAGAGGCTTTCATTTGAATGATCGCACTTTGTGCTTTGTCAATGTGCTGAAGAATTATCAAATCTTATTTAGTTGTCAGGAAAGGCACTCTCAGGACGCCAGGAGTAGATAGTAGTCGTCTCTGAGAACTTTCGTTTGAATGGTCGCATTTTGTATTCTTTTTCATGGCTGTGCTCAGTGAATTCAAAAGGTACACCCAGGACTCGAGTAGTCAGTATATCAATTCCTGTGCAAGGCAGTCATATTCAACTATGTGGTATTCTTTCAAAACTTCACTGGATTTTGTCGGTGGAGTTCATACTTCTTGCATGGTTATAAACTGCGGTCAGAAACGTTTTGAGGGAATTGCTTTATCACCCAGAATGATTATACAAGTGATTCTAACTCCTGTTTCCAAAATCCAATATTTCGTCTATATAAAAAGCTCGAACAAACAGTTAATGCCTTTTCACTAACCCTTTTTTGTTATATTATATTTGTATAAAGGTACTACATCCCAGCGATTAACACTTTAATCCACTTGACAAGCTGTCACGTACAAGCACAGCTATATAGCCAGCGACGTTAAATGTTTGCTAATCTATATTTAACCTATATTTAACACAAGCTATCCTAGCCTGAATACGTGGTAACTTTTAAATACATGTGGAATGTGAAACACAAAGTGGTACCATGCTAACGAGAAACTCTTGTTGTGTCTGGCTGTTTTCATTGTGGCTCAGTTTAAAATAGCAAATACAAAAAGTCAAGTCCAACATTATTTACTTTGGACTACACTGAATAGATTGAAATCTAGAATTAAATATCGATTATCTCTATTCTGCTATTAAGCTTTGCGCTAATTACTAGTATCATTTATTATATTTCACTACAGTCTGGAGATTCTACCTTGATTCTACTCTCTAGCTGATTTATAGAGACGCACTTTTGTGTGTATTCAAATGCAGAATGCAGTACCGATTTGTTGCCCATTTGTTGAGTGAATTATGACAAATCTTGAGTTGTGGATAACAGTGAAATATGACAGTGAGAGCGTTTTGCTCGTAAAATGTCTAGTTTATGTCTGGTTTCTTATACTGGAGCGGCAGACACTTTTCTTTCTTTCCATTGTTGACAATTATAGAATCCGTTGTTTGGGGGCGTTTAGCAAGTATACTTGACAAAACAAGTGGAAGTGATGAAAATAGTTTAAATACTTTGTTAATGTGATTGCCTTTGTTACCAGTTTGTTAATACAAAGACCAGTTACTGAACCCGTCTGATTTACGTCATATTTGCCTCTGCGCGTATCAGAATAGCTCTTTTGATTTTCACACTACAAGTAATACAATGATTGAAATGCAATGCACGGTGGTTTGAAACACATTAGGATTTTGTTGTTATCTGTGTTTTTTATATACTCATTTAGAGTCCATTTGAGCCTTTATCTTTTTATCTCAGTCTAACTACTTTTTCCCTGCCTTTAATCAGTTCACGTTTTGTATGTAATGAAAATAGTACGCTACTTTTAGTTTCAAAATTCTTGCACTCGAATAGAGAGACTTTTACATTACAAAAAATCAAAAATTTGTAATAGCCCTGATTCTTGGATTCGTTACGATTATGCTGAATCAGTTGGTGAAAGAGTGCGTTCATAAACGAATGTTTATATGGAGAGCTCTACGTTCCTGGCATGTTATCAGTGTAGAACGCCGTACAGCTACGATTTTATTTATCTGCAAGTCCTTTCGACCTCTACGGTCCTCGTCAGTGTAGAAAAGCGGCGATAAAATAACTTGACAAAGTAACTCGATCACGCGTTTTGTGACGCTGAGCATTAAAACGTACGGTGTTGCTAATAGTTAGATAGTTTAATGCAAAGTCAGTAATTGATTGTGCAAGCCATGCTTTCCTTTGTATTTGTATGATGGCTTTATTTCTTGTTATCGACTTCGAAAAGTTCTTTGTCTGAAACGATTGGTATACACACATTTGCTTTGTTCACAAACAGCTGCGATGAAGCTTGTGGGTGTGACAGAGCATTAGAGACGATTTCGCCCGACTGCCCAAAGCTCTTTGTCATTATGTTGTCATTGCATTGTCAAAGCAGCTTTAGCCAATCGCTAGCTTTTCCTATCACATCGCATTGTCATTGTCATTGTATTGCATCAAGCTTTGGACAGTCAAACAAAATCGTCTCTATTTCAAGTCGTTTTTTGCTGCAGTTGCCGCTATTGTCAGCAACCAGACTTTACTGTCTACCGAATTGGCTATCAACGCGTGATGGAAGGATGCTATTATGATTCACTGCACGTAGAGACAACGCGCTTGTATCTTTCGCCTTTGCAGTTTCTTTTTAGGTGACGTCAGCCAGTCTTACTCGAGACCACTGCAAAGTCTGCAAACAGAGTGCACGGACCAAATATAAATGATTGTTAAGATTCAGTCCTTTATTTGGTTTAGATATAAAATACAAATCTATTTTTGGATTTCACCTCGTTTGCATAAACTCCATATTGGTCGAGTATTCGATATTTCAATTAATGAAGCGTTGTTCTCGTATAAAGTAGCTGTCACGGTCAGCGTCTAGCATAAAAATCTTAATATCTGGATATTCCTACAACGAAAATATTTGAAACTCGAAGACCTCGAAGACTTTCTAGAACTCTAATCTATATTCCGACTGCTATTTATGGCGTATGGAAAGGGGCTCCGTTCCAGAACGTGCACAGAATGAATGAACTCAGTTGCTAGTCTGCATTTCACACACTCGCCAAGCGACCGTCACTTACGTCATACTGCGAAGCGGATTACACTCTGAAAGATCAGTTGATCCTCCATGATAAAACACTTCCAACTTTAAACAAATCTTATTGTAATTGAAGGTTTTAATATCCCCCAGATATCAATTAGGGATATTAGCCGATGTAAATAATGGCGATATGGGGTCCATGTTTCCCTATATCTACCTGCAGTAGGACCCCTATTTCAGTGTACAGACTTCTTTTTTAACGAGAGCAACACCACTGTCGCTGTCAAGCCTTATCGGTGAATTTTCATCTCGAGCAGCAGTCATAACCACATTTCTTAGTTAAAATTTTCGTATGATGGAGACAAAAAGTGCCAACTACTTGAGCTTAATTAGGAATGCGTCGGAATGTGTCGGTAACAAGAGCCTAGTTTATCTGTCTGTGTTGGCAATTGTGACACACTATTTAGTGTCATCTTCTTGGCTTCTACAACCACCTTGCGTTTCTTGTACCGTAATGAACACTCTCAACTCGTACTCCAAGCTCGGCGAAGGTTGTTCAGCGGAGTCAGTCCTTTCACAGTTTACTGCAGCACGAAAGGTATGATCGAATTATTTGCTACAGAGTATTTTTTGAGAATTTCTTTTGTTAACTTAGTAAGAAATGTCGTTATTAACTTTTTGAAAATGTGGGGTGTCCAAGGCAATTTGAGAAAATCTTTAGTATGAATGGCAATTGGATTTTATTTTTCATTTTCGTGACTTTTGTGGTAACAAAACGGTGAACCAGTGACGCACCGGCACAACAAATTTTTGGGACTTTTAAAATTATAAGATTATACAAGTGCACTGCACATTTATTGACACATATTTCTGAGAAAGGTCTCTGAGCAGCTATGACTAGAATCAGCCTTTTTGGTGGCTGCATATGTTTTTCAGTATTCACATGTGCTCGCCATTGTATAGTTTATTTAGAGCTCACAATTCATGCAAACTTGACATAATTTCAGTTTATCACCCAGCTTAATGTGTCGATATATAAGGCATTTCTTTTTTCTTTTATTGGGTAATATCAGTATAGGCGTAGCCTAATCCAGATACTGGGTGGTCAGCGGTGAAGAAATTAACTATCTAAAGGTAGTAAACTACTCGATGGAACCGTTTTCTCGTTAGCGTAGCAAAGGGTGGACCTCAACTGAAATAACGGCAGTGTTTTACTGCATTTCTTTTGAGTTAATTAGAACTTGAACGCACGATTATTTTTTTTAATAAATTTTAGACAACACTAAAGCTACAAGGAGATAGTGTGATTTCACAATCTCTAACAGTCAGTATCTAGTAGACTGAAACGAACAAAAGAAAACAAAAGATTTGGAGAGTAGTGAAGTTTATTACTACAGGAACTATTTCATGGATTAAGTAAAGTTTACCTAGGACCTCGGGAACGGACACGTAGTCTCAGCGAGGCAAGGCCATATTTCTGTTGCTCACCTTTCAAATATCAACTCGAATAGGACTAAATAATTTTAGTGTTGTACGCTGCCTAACTTGCAGAAAATGTCAAAACAATTACGAGCACGAAGGTCTGAGGTCTGATTGTGTTTTGAAAAGTGCCTTTATACATATTTTCCGTCCTAATCAATTTACTTGTGCAACAGTGCTTGACTTGGTGCAATTGTGGCGCAATTGCTTTGTTAGCAATGAACAATTTCAACGGTGATTCAATAAAGCGAAAATTCCCGGAAATACTCGAGAATAGGGAGTTGTGTTTATTGTAGAGTAGTCTTTGTGGTAATGTATATAACTTTAACTTTTAACTTTATTCACTTCGTTGCGCAATAAATAGTATTAATAGATGGAGGAGCTTTCCGCTCTAAATTCATAAAATATTTGAATTAGGAGATTGCTGGACATTACTATCATATATATCTGTTTACTATTGTTTTAGTTTTATTTCAACTTGAAGTATATGAAATGCTTTGTTGGGGGTGCGAGTCGAGTCGTACTGTAAGTCATTAACTATTTGATTCACTATTGTGGTAGGACTAGCTTTGAACCAATCCAAATTAACGGCTTTATTTTGGCGCCAAGCACTTCGCGTGCACGCCCTTCACAATTATTTTCGCGCCAAAACGAATAAAAACTCAGCTCGAATGTGAACGAGTGCCAGTTTTTATCACTGAGATAACTAACATAGCTTCATATTTGTTAACACGTTTTTCTCGATAAACTATGAATTCTCAAATACCGGTTGCTCGTTAAATGTGGCTGTTTCCCAGTGCCTAATAATATTTTTGCGTCTTTTGAATATTGTGTTTTCGACCTAGATTCCTAGTTTGCATTCTGATGAAGTTATACTCCTTCCTACATGGTCCCATATGGCTTGTGTGGTGAAATGTTTCGATATTGTTTCTGAGCGGTACCTCAAAATATAACCTCTGCTAAATTTAGTGCTCGACAGTTTCCTAAGAACGTGACGAAATTCTGGCAGTGGCATTCACAGTATCCCTACACCACCGAGTTTCAAGTTCAAACAAAGCATGTTATAGACCTACTAACCCTCGAACTAATCCTTCGAGTTTGACGATTCCTTTCCAAACTGAGCGAAATTCCATCACTTCGCAGTGAATACTTAGGAAACACAAAATGTCGATGATGTTGCCATTTTGTCTTGATTTCTTCTATTTCATATCAGTCTTGTTAATATTTTTTTTAAAAACACACTATAAAGCTGAAATTGTTTTTATTATTATGGGTTTTCCGTTTGCCTCTCCTCTGCATTCCAGTGCTCGCACTTGCTCGTACCATGCTCATATACAATTTACTCGGCTTATTTCAGGTTAACATCCGACGCTTCGATTTTATCTGAAATTCTTGTGAAACGTGCCCAATATGAACTTCCGCGCCGGCATTCATATTCAACACAAGGCGTTCTAAATTTAGCACAAATATTGTCTTGGCGTCACCAATTGATTTGGGTAAATCACTATCAGTGGTTCTTCCTTCTTGAGGACTGCTAAAGAGAAAACTTAGTCATGAAGGTTTCAGTGTATTTCTTTCAGCATTCAATTTACTATTTAAATGTAGTTTTATTTTTGTTTTTACAGTGGTCATCTGTACAGTCTGATTCACCTGACTGATGTTTATTCACGTTCAGTGTTGATTTTGTTGCTACCACACCTTTGCATTTCTTTGTTGATAACTAAGTGCATAATGTCCTTGACTTTAGTTTAGTTTAGTTTAAACAAGACTTTTGTGCAGATTAGCTGGAGACAATGCCGCAGATTTCAATTATTTCAATGACAGAGACTTTAGTGACGTAAATAAGTCCAGTGACAATTGGTAATGCGTCAGTTCGAGACAACTACAGCAGACATAGTACGTTATCAGTTATACACCTAACAGACCTGTGAGCATGCCAACCTGTCAATGGAGGGGGATAAAGCTAATAGGCCGGCAAAGGTAGACGGATATTTGAAGCTTTATACACCGAATCCGAATATGGCCGCCATGTCAGAAAGCAAAGCCAAAGTTACATGAAATCGAGGTTAGTCAGTCCAAGATTGGAGTGATTTCCTGCGAAATGTCGGTGTTTTTAATGTGTTTTCGACTTGCGTTTGCACAGATGTTGTAATCTCAACAACCACAAAATGAAACTGAAGCAAGTGACTTTAGGCATCATCCAGCTTGCTGGTTTGACAGAGGACTGACCAACCTCGACTTCATGCAGTTGAGGCCATATTCGGACGAGGTGTATGCACCCTGCAACGTCCATCAAACGCAGTTCACTCCCGGTTTGTTTTTGTTTTGAAATTCAGGCCGGTTCACCGCGACCACCCCGCAGTCCAAAGGCCGCGCGTCTCACAGGCTCACCCCCTCCAGAAATCTTTACCAGTAAACCAAGGCACGCCAGTGAACCTGGCTCGGGCCCAGACTCCTCACCCCACCAGCAGGCGCTGAGCGGTGTTGATGGCGATATCAAACAAGCGTTTGGCGACCAGGAGCTGGACAACAAGGGCACCCGCAACCTGAGAGACGATCTCTTGGTGGCCGCTGACTCGGTCACCAACGCCATGTCATCATTGGTGAAAGAGCTGAACTCTGGTAAGAACAATGGTATATTTTGTCAGTTGTATTCAACTTCCATTCCCCTTGCAAAGGACGCTAAAAAGTAGCATGCATATGCATGGATTATATAGAGTAATTGACATTACTTCAATAGTTGAGGATGTAAGACCTCCCGGCATACTTTTTATGAAATACTCGTATGTGTGTTTGTTATCATCAATAATACTTTATCCACGTATAAATATTGTGTACATTTGTTTAGGGTAGGGATGGGATGTTTCTTGTAATGTATGCTCAGAAAACGACTGTTTCAGATGCTTGTACTTACCCCCTTATAACTCAGTGTCGAAAGTACGAGAGATATTTTGCACGAGAATGAATATTCTTCAAAAATATAAGTTTTGTTTTTTTGTGGATTTGGCATATGTTTTAGTGATATGCTACAAAAAAACTGCTGATCTGTGACTGTTTACAATGGGGTATCATTATGCGTGCAGGAAGAAACTGTCATACAAGAACCCGTTTTCTGTTTATGATTCAATCTTTCGTTTTCTTTCCAGTTATAGCAGAACTTGAAATTTACCGTGCAAATCTTTTCCAATCAACGCATCACAACGGTGTGGATTTGTTTCTGCGTAAGTTGTGTTCTGTACAGCTTTCTCCCTGGTCTGCATGGCAAGTAGTCATTGATACCATACGATCTGCCCTCATTTGGCTTCACTGATCATCATTCGCGGTCATTCAATAACACAGTTACCGTTCGTAACGCTCGACGTGGTTCGCTAGCACCATTGACACAATCCCAGCTGAAGTTTTTGCATTATTTATTGCATGTTTTGCTTTACCGGCCGATGTTAGAATTTGTTCTCGGCTGCTTGTTTACAACAGTGAAATTGAGTTCATTTCACGTCCCGTTGTATTCCATGTATAATTCACTTGTGTTCAGCTTCTGACATATCATATATATTTTGCATTCATTTCATTTCAATTCAAATGCATTTTCCGTGTCGCTAAACCGTACTGGCAATGGAGCTTCACTTTCACTAGTCTGACACAGAGATGAGCTTGTCATTAGACCTTGAGTTGTCGTTTGTGCGCGAAGTCGGCCTCCGTCGTAGGAGTTCGTGACTGCTCGGCTTTTACCGTGCGAGCATCAAGTCGGAGACGTTTGGAAGAGTTTCACTGTACGTTCGCAAGTCATACAGGGAACCATAAAAACACCTTTCGCGTTACGATGAACAACGAGAACGATTCGGCACGAGTGTGAAGTGATATACTAGGATATAAATATCACGAAATATCGACTCTCCCAAAGTACAGGGCCTTTTGTCTTCGTTTCGCATTAACGAATTCTTTTAATGTTTGACATTTTGTTCTTTGGATTGCAGGCGGCTTGTATCCAAAATACTGTGCTTAACTCCCGCTGTTGTTATTAGAGAAATTAATACCGGACTTAGTGTCAGCTCCAGTAGGGTTTTGTTTTATATCTTATGTCTCTCTAGTTTATAGCTATGATTCGGGGAGAAAAATGTACCACTCCACTACATGACCACAATACAAACCGTCAAACCCAAGCCAGCCAATTAGATTGCGTTCTCACATCGTTACCATATCCATTTGATTGTTCTTTATCACAAGTTTCTTATTTGTCACGTGCACTGAAAAAGCTCTCAAGACCTCTGATCAGTGGTCATCTCAACCGCTTGAAGGAATGTGTTTTTGAGCAATAGACCTTCAGACTGAAATACCGCGGTTTTCTCCGTATAACAAAGAGATTTTAATGTGTGGGGGATAAGGATGTGAGTTTCCAGGCGCTAGTTAACAAGATAAGTAATGTAGATATAGAAGATAGCAACCCGTCTGATTTTCGCCGTTTTTTTTTTGGAACGATATTCATTGTAATCCGTTCACTGTCCAATTCAAGATGACATTAAATACATTTGACGTCATTTGGACGAATGAAACAATCAATCAATATCAATCAACCAATTAATCAATCAATCAATCAGTAAGTAAATCAATCGATTAATCAATCCTTTATTTAAACACGAAATTGCCTAAGAGCTGCAGAGCTCGTTCAAAATACGATCGTATTAACTAAAACATATATGCTCGATACTCGAGACAAAACAGTTTCTCTTAGCAAATATAAGATAATACACCATAATATTCACTAAGCCATAAATTACCAGGATTTATGCGTGGACTAAAAGTGATAATCCACATCTGATTAAATATCGTATTTAATCATATAGTAACAAAAATTTCTCACTTCTGATTGGTCGAGAGGAGTGCAGTTCATTTGAAATTGAGTGCAAAT
>JANVCJ010084909.1:0-10883 GCA_026413505.1 Epizoanthus ramosus | reverse complement strand
CAGCACCGAAAAAATTAAGGAAATCTATTTTTCAAACGCGCGGCGACCGGACCGCTTTTACAGAGACAGCCTCTTAAGAGTTATATTCGATGACGCGGCGTTTCTATGCGCTGAGTGGACTAACTGCTCATAGAAAACAACACCGAACCAAATAACTGTTTCTTAATAAATCAACTCAATGTTTTATGAATATGATATTTATACTTGTCTTCTGCGGTTTCTACTAAATTTTCAATCTCTTCTACTGTCATCTCGTCAACTCGAGATGCCGCCATAACTCCCCATCTTTGGATGTTTTCACAACAACAGGTGTAATGAAATTGTTAGGTGGGCTGAGGAACCAATCAAATTGCAGCATTTGCGATGTACCTTGTATTGGTTTATAATTCTCTACATGGATTGTTTGATTGCATTCTTGAATTATATAGTGGATATTATTACATGACCGCACGGAGATTTTTCTTCGAGTGTTGATAGTATCACCAAGAATGAGCAATATCTTCAACATGAGGACATAAAAGTTGTATCTCCAAGCGACCATGTAATATTCTGTTTGCTAGCTAATAAGTCATAAGTCATACGCAGTGTGAAATGAGGAGTCCGGCACCTGCGTAGAGTGCCACGGCGGGAAAATGGGCCACTTCCGAATTACGCGCCACTGCCCAAAAACAGCAACTTTAAAGCGAGGCCATGTGCTAAGTTTTCATACTTTTGCTGTAGTTTTGGCACCTGGCCTCGGTTTGAAGTTATTATTTGTGGGCGGTGGTGCGTAATTCGGAAATGGCCTATTGTCATCAAACACATGTGTTTTGATACGACGCCTGCGATATATACAGACTATACAATAAATATTGTCTTTAAAGTCAATGATCTAGCATAAGGAAGCTCTGGACTTGAATTTTATAAAGTAATCTTAGGACAGTATCATATAGAATGCCGAATTATAAAGTATGCACTATGGAATTCAAAATATTTTATTTTAGATCTAAACATGATGAACTATTGAGTTACCTAAGATTTTGATCGATATACTGAGAGCGTTAGTTCGTACTTGGAGTTATTTGAAAGAAATTAAAATGACTGTTTTGTAGTTTATTTGTTAAACGGGACCATGAATCAAATGTTTTTGATGCCTTACCTGCATCAATTGTTCGAGCTTTCTTTCAGCAGTCTCCTTCTCGTGACGCATGCGTAGTTCAGTTGTATGAGTAGCTTGCAGTTCCTTCTCAAGTGCCGCAATGTGGGCCGTCAAAGATTCTCGTTCCATCTTTAGTCTCAATAGATGTTGATTTGCTTGTATCAATCCGTCTTGTTTGTCGCTCAAGCACTTATCACTTTCTTCAACTTGTCTTTCCAAAATTAAATTGGTTTCATGCCCTTGTCTTAGGATTTTGTCTTTCTCCTGTAGTTGCGATTTTAGCTGAACGAAACTTTCTGACAACTCTGAATCATGTTCTTGTAATTCTTCAAGCATTTTGTCTTTTTGCTCAATTTCCATTTTCAGATCTCTCATGCATAACTGGAACTCACTCTTTAACTTTCTCTCATTGTTGTTTCTGATCGTTTCTAAATTTCTCAACAAGTCCTTCTTTACTGTAAGTTGCGTCTTGAAATCAGAAAGTTCAGTTTCCATTTCACTAATAGTTTCCTTGCTTTTAATGAGTTTCGCATTCAGTTCTTTCAGCTTATAAACATATTCTTGTTTTAACTTCAGACACTGTGTCTCAGTGTCTTGTCCATCATCATGTTTGTTGGTGAATACTTTCTGCTCAAACTGTGAAATCGTTGAATCTTTCTGCTGAAGCAGTTTCTTTAGTGTTTTGATTTCTTGCTCGTGGTACTCCTGAAGAAATCTGTTTCGATCAAGATCTATCAGATGTTGCTTTTCTTTATCTTCGATATCAAGGTTAGCAGACCTTTCGATGGATAATTCAAACTCTAGTTGCTGTTTCTCCATCCACAGTGTATCAAGATCGTGTTGCAGTTCCAAACACTGGTTTTCCTTTCGCTCCGCGTCCTTGGTAAGATTTGTCAGCTCTCTGGAGTGAACTTTCCTTTCTTCCATCAGTTTTGTTGCCAGTATGTGACTCTTCTGTTTCTCTTCCTGTAACTATTTCAGAGCATTAACTGGTTATTTGTGACCTATAGATGTTGACAGCATAACGCAACCTTTCAACCTTTATTGTATAAGAACATGTGAAATAAAACTAGTTTTTACCGATAGTATGATGAGTATGCAAACTTTATTTAATTGTAGAAGATGTCATCCAAAGTTTTTCAAGATATATTTTAAAATCGAGGAAAACAAGAGTGATTAGAAGATGTTTATTGGCAGACAAACAAGACTTGCGTTTCGAAGTTTAACTTTTGTTCAAAAGTGACAGTCTAATTTTGTATTTAACATCCCTTGCTAGAAATGATCAAGAACGTTAAAGTAATAAAACCTTCAACTGTTTTGTAGCAAATTTTATCGGCGTTTAAATCGATGAAGAAATCAATTTAAAAATTTGGTTTAGCCCTGAGATAAAGTTAACCCCAACTTCGAGCAACTGGATCCAGGACCGTGAGAATGAACAATAAATAAATTATTAGTTATTACTAGGCAAAGAGGTATTTCGATACTGACTTGTTGGTTACTCTAATTAAATTGCTTTTGGTTTGAATTTCCAAATCAAACACATTTTAGATTTAGGTGATTGACTCTTTTAACCCTATATGGGCTGTAGGGAAGGGGGAGGGGGAAGGGGGAGGATGGGTGGGCGATTAGGCTGCCGAAGAACATTTTGCCTTGCCATTCCTAAACGGCAAATGTTATAAACCTCAAACTTTCAGTATTGGCGGACAATGTCATTCAACTAAGAATGGCCTGTAAGATTCGATTACTGGAGAATACATGTTGTCAACCTGCAAAATGTATGAGGAAAGTGATGAATTGCATCACCAGAGGAGCTAGTTCATTTAACTTCCCCACTAATGATTAGCCTTACCTGTTCTTCAATGGTGTCCAGTTGGTTTGAGAGATTCTCGTTGTGGCGAGTTGTGCTTACAATCAGAGCCTCTAAGGACCTACATTTTTCCTCTTCATCCTCCAACCATGTCTTAAGGTCTTTGTTTAGTTTGTTCAGTTCTGTGACCACAATAACATCTTCATCCATTTCAGTTGATAATTCCTTCGGGCTGTGGTGCTGCTTCTTGCATTCGTGTATGAGCGACATAAGCGTGGATGATTCTTGCAGCTCTGTTATCATACCCTTTATCAACTGCCCAATATATTGCAATTGTTTCAAATCGTCCTCTCTTTGGGAATGGTCACGTGGCTTTCCATTGTGAGATGATTCTTCATTGTTTTTGATTTCTTCTTCTGTCATCGCTTCAGGAATTCCCTCCATAGCATGTATATCATCGAACAATGAGTACCGGCTCCTATTAGAAGCTTTAGACGAGGAATTAATTAGTTCTTGATCACAAATATTTTGCTTTAGCTGACAAACATCTTCGTGGAGTTGCTTGAATTCCCTAAGTACTGTCGATGCGAAATCATCTACCGGTATATCTGTTCTCTCCATCTTTAGCTCATGTCCTGACTTCGACAGCCTGTAACTGTCGTTCATCGAAATTGTATTGTGTTCATCCATTTGCAAATTGTTGTTTAAAATTGACACATGTGCCTTCTTTTCCGAGTTAATGCTGGAATCCTCTGTGTTCTCCTGGCTTTCTTGATTGTCAAACTGTGCAATCTGCGTTTTTAGATGATCAATTTCTTTGCAACTGAACTCCAACTTTTCTCTTAGGTTAGCGTTTTCAGATTCAAGGCCTTCAACATATTGTTCAGAAATACGAAGCTTCTTGTCCTTTTCTTCAGTACTTGCAAAGGATTTGAAACCAGCTCTTGTAAAGGAACTCTCTGATTGAAATGAGTCTATTTTGTCTTTTAACGTAGTATGTTCGCTGCCTAGATTTACAGAATCAGACGAATATTCTGCGTGTGTAGATAAAGGATTGCCATATTCCTCAGGAGTAGTTGCACATTCATCTTCCGGTTCTTTGACTCTAACCTCACTGGGCGGTTTACCTTCTTGACAAACCGAGAGTTGCTGTTCTAACGTTGTTATCTGTTCGCGACATTCCTGAAGAATTTCCATCAGCTCTAGGTATTTTTGCTCCCGTAACTGCATTTCCTCAACGAGGTCTTCCCTTTCTTTCTTCAGCATATTATTCTCACGTTTAATCTTAGACGCCACTGCTCTGTTCTCTTCTACTTGTTCAAATTCTCTGCTAAATGAATCAAAACTTCTTTGAAGTTCTTCATAGTCTTGACGAGAATCTTCCAATAGCTTCTTCATTACACGTAAATCTTCCTCTTTGCTTTTGAGATTCTTTTCTAATTGGCCAAGAGATTCCCAAGTTTCTTCGCTTTGTGTTTCCTTTTCTACATCCTTCTTTTGAGAGGTAGAACCCTCAGCAGTTGACGTTTCAACGTCTTTATATTTCTGAATGTTTGGTGTTTGAATATCTTCATTTTTTCTACAAATCTCGGAAGACGAATTTGGCGTCTTTGTAATATTTAGTGAAGGTTCCTCCAATACTTGTGTTGTTGGTTTTACCCACGTACTTTCATTTGTCTTCGTGGAAGGTTCATTATTATCAAGCTCTACACAAACTTTATCCTCTACTTCATCGAGGAGTTCCTTTAGTTCTGCTATAAACAAATCGTCTGCAATCAATTCATTAGCTCTATTTTCGTTCTGTTCTTGCACGTTTGCTATCTTGGTAGAGGCTGTTCTCGGTGCCTGCTGGGAGGCAGGAGAGCCGAAGTCTCTATTTGAACCGTTTAAAGTTCTATCTTCAGGCACAGCATTAGGGAGATCTTGTTCTATCGGTTGATCATGCGCAGTATTAAATCCATGGTTACTTACAATATACCACTGACCTTCTTGATCGGGATCGAAAATACCAGCGGGTGCGTCAGAGAGCGGAATTACTTTCTCCTCAATTTTGAATACTTTATCTTGACTTTCCGTTTGTGCCGCGTTTGCAGCCGCCACTTTCACTTTGTTTTCTTCTCCACATGATGCGTGGGAGTCTGTTGACTTTGTAGCAGCCGTTTCAGAAGAGTCGGCTGTTGTCTCCCAGAACAATGAATCTGTGGAGCCAAAGGAAAAAGTACAGGGCTCCTCTTTTTCGCTGCTATAATCGTTTTTCTTCTCTGGTTCATCGCTGTCCAACACCTCAAGCACAAGAGAAAGAACAGACGGAATTGACTCAAGAATCGATTTGTTTTCACTGTTTGCTTGAGACACGTCTTCTGATACATCTGTTATATCGTCCTCATGTCTCAGTTGACAAGCATCTACCATACACATCGGATTCTCTTTTTCACTGGCAATGTTTTGCTCAGATGTGCGTTCGTACAACGCGTCAGCAACTTCTTTACGAAGGCGGTCATTCAGAAAGCGCTCGTTGAAGTTTCGCCTCATGTAAGCTCGTTGTTGCGTAGAGGATGGCGGAGAAGACGGATGATTAGTCTCTTTAGTTTGTTTTTCCAATGCTTCGGTTTTAAATGCCACACATTCTCCTTCTTGGTTCACGGAATTGCATTCGTCTTCTCGATTAACTGAATTAGATTCTTCCTGACGCTTTTCCGACTTGGAAGTAATATCATCCTCCACGTTTTTCTGATCTGTTTGTTGAAATTGCCTTCTGTTAAATTTTGCTGTTTTGACCACATCGCTTACCACATCGATATCTGCGTCTCCCATATGCGTTGGTGCAGAAGCTAGATTGTGATCACCTTCGTGTATGTCTTCCTGGAGTTGATTATCGGCATTGCTTGGCTGTTCTTCTACTTCCTTTATTCCGCATTCAAACATCTGATCAACTTCTTCAACATTAACCATCTGTTGAGAAGCAGTTTCTTCTGAAACGTTTCGCTCACTAATATCACCATCGCTATCCACGTCCTTCTTGGGCGGCTGGGAGAGAACACTTTGAATGTTTCTTTGAGAATCAAAGTACTCTGAGACTCCGTGTTGTAAATCATCAGCTATCTTGTCAACTGTAATGGATTCTGTGGATGTTGAAGAGAGAAAATGCCAACTGCTGCTATCAGAAACAACGGTGGATGTATTGTTTGAGCTATGTATCCATTCTTCTTTCTCCAAATGCTCTAATTCTTCTGGTGTAGGTTTACTATCGTCTGGAATGTGCGGTACTTCAACTTTGTTATAATTACTAGACATCATCGACCGGTTAAACGTTGTTATCTGGTTATCATGGTCATGTGCATGCGCCGGTTTGGGGAGTAAATCAGACATAGTTACAACGCTTGGTGCAGTTGTACCTGTCTCACAAAGTATCTCTGGCTTGTAATAACGGCTTGCCATCATCCCTCTATCAAACAATGAAGTTGCTTTATCTTGTTCCACAGTTTTGTCATTTTCCATTGTCTCTTTTAACTGTATTGCTTCTGCTTGAGGCGTGGGATCTTCTTTCAACAGATTAGGTATTTCTGGCTTGTAATAACGACTAGCCATCATCCCTCTATCAAACAATGGAGTTGCTTTATCTTGTTCCACAAGCTTCTTATTTTCCAATGTCTCTTGTAGCTGTGTTGCTTCTGCTTGAGGCGTGGGATCTTCTTTCAACAGATGAGGTATTTCGGGTTTGTAATAACGACTAGCCATCATCCCTCTATCAAACAATGAAGTTGCTTTATCTTGTTCCACAAGATTCTTATTTTCCAATGTCTCTTGTAGCTGTATTGCTTCTGCTTGAGGTGTGGGATCGTCTTTCAACAGATGAGGTATTTCTGGCTTGTAATAACGGCTAGCCATCATCCCTCTATCAAACAATGGAGTTGCTTTATCTTGTTCCACAGGCTTGTTGTTTTCCAACGTAGACTTGGGATTGTCCTTCAACATATGAGGTATTTCTGGATTGTAATAATAGCTTGTCATCATTCCTCTGTTGAACAGGGTTGATTGCATATTATCTTCTCTGTCTGCGCTATCTTGTATGTCGGTGTTGTATTTTGTTCTTGAACCTTCATCTTCCCCTAGAGAGTGCTGAGATATCTTTGGCTTATCTGCGTTACCTGTGTGTCTTGACTGTTCATCTTCCTGTTTGTCAAACCATTTCCTTGATTTCATATCGCCAAAACTATTCTGAGACTTTACTGTTTGCTGTACGATCACGTTGGGTATTTCGGGCTGGCAATGGCGACTTGCCATCATTCCTCTATCAAATAACAATGGCTGCTTACTACTTGACTCTGCGGTTAGCTGTTTCTTCGAACTAACATCCGTAACATCCGTAACGTCATAACTTGTGTTATCCTCAAGATCGAATTGTTTTTCTGTATCAGTTGTCATTTTAACGACGTTGCTGGGTATCTGAGGTCTATAGTAATGACTTGCCATCATTCCTCTATCAAATAGCGATTTACTACTTGACTCCGCAGTTAACGGTTTCTTCGGTCTAACGTCCGCGATATCACTTGTGTTATCCTCGGAAACTAGCTGCTTTTCTGTATCTGCTCTCATTTCAACGGCGTTGCTGGGTATCTGCGGTCTATAGTAATGACTTGCCATCATTCCCCTATCAAACAATAATGGCTGCTTACTACTTGATTCTGCGGTTAACAGTTTCTTTGTTCTAATGTCCTTTATGTCATTACTTGTGTTATCCTCAGAATTTAACTGCTTCTCTGTATCTGTTGTCATTTCAACAACGTTACCGGGTATCTGAGGCTGGTAATAATGGCTTGCCATCAATCCCCTATCAAATAATAACGGTTGTTTACTTCGAGACTCCGATTTCAACGATTTCCCAGACTTAGGTTGTGGCATGTCTTCACTTGAGTTATCTTCGGAGTCTAACGGCTTTCTAGTATCTTTAGTGTCCTTCACGACATTGCTGGGCACCTCGGGTTTATAATAATGACTTGCCATCATTTCCCTGTCAAACAATAATGGCTGCTTACTACTTGACTCTTCGGTTAACAGTTTCTTCGTCATGTTATCACTGGTGTTAACCTCAGGATCGAATTGTTTTTCTGTATCGGTTGTCATTTCAAGGACGTTGCTGGGTATCTGAGGTCTATAGTAATGACTTGCCATCATTCCTCTATCAAACAATAATGGCTGTTGACTTCGTGACTCTGAGATCAACGATTTCCCAAACGCAGGCTGTGTTATGTCTTCACTTGACTCGTCTTCAGGATCTAACTGTTTTCCACCAGATGTCATCTCTTCCACGACGTTGCTGGGTATCTGAGGCTGGTAATAATGACTGGCCATCATTCCCCTATCAAACAATAACGGCTGTTTACTTCGTGACTCTGAGCTCAACGATTTCCCAAACGCAGGCTGTGTTATATCTTCACTTGACTCGTCTTCAGGATCTAACTGCTTTCCACCAGATGTCATCTCTTCCACAACGTTGCTGGGTATCTGAGGCTGGTAATAATGGCTGGCCATCATTCCCCTATCAAATAATAATGGCTGTTTTCTCCTTGACTCCGCGGTTAACATCTTCTTACTTCCAATTCCTCTCATGTCATCATTTGTGTCATATTCAGAGTCCAACTGTTTCGTAGTATACATATTTTCTCCCACGACTTTGCCGGGCACCTGGGACTTGTAATAATGACTGGCCATCATTCCTCTATCAAACAATAATGGCTTCCCATACATAGTTGGTGTTATGTCTTCACTTGAACCATTATCATTGCCGAACTCTTTGCCAGGAGACGTTGTCTCTTCCACGACACATCGGGGTATTTCAGGCTTGTAATAATGACTTGTCATCATCCCCCTATCAAACAATGGTTGTTTGCTACACGAATTTGCAGTCAACGAGTTGCCAGACATAGTTTGTGTTATGTCTTCACCGCTTGAACCATTATCAGGGTAGAACTGTTTGCCAGGAGACGTCGTCTCTACCTTATTATGAGATTCGTTCCAGCACGTTTCTGCTTGGTGTTCAAGTTCATCAGAATTGCTGCTGTCAGGACTTATTTGAAGTGGGCTCCAAGAGGGCTTATGCTCGTGTTTTCTTGATTTCTTCTTTGTTTTTATTCCTTTGCTCGATTTCTTAAAATAAGATTTGATTTGTTTTAAAATCACTTGGCCCTGTAAGTCCCGGGGTTGGGACGGGAAAGATTACTGTATTTCACCGTGTGTTAACCTCCGTTAATATAAAAGACCGTGACTTTCCGATTGGACAACCATGTGCTACTCGTGAGTGGTTCATCAAAGCTAGTAAACGAGCTCAGCTGGAATTCTATAGAAGACCGAAAACTATTACACCAAGTCGCTATGTTCTACAAAGTTAGAAATGGTCTAGTTCGACATCCGTCATTTCAAACAATACCGGAATCTCCAACCCTCGACTATGTTCTTGCCTTTAGCTACTCCCCCTGCGTTCTATCCATCTATCCGTGTATGTATTAGCCTGCCTGAACAGACCCCTTCCCTCTCACTCAGGCCGCGCGGGCCCCGGCGCGAGAGAAAACGAGGGTCTGCGATCTGAACCGAAAAAAGCCGTCCAAATGGGTTTCCAACGGTCACCGCATAATTATGGTAATTTCAAAATTAAAATGGCGTATATTTGGGCCTGGATGACAGCTGCAAGTGGCATCCTAGCGTCGGCTTTGCTGGATCTGTGTTATTGAGAGAGGAAGCACGGAGTTGTAATATGGTATGGATGTTTATCACTGTTCAGTTCACTCGACAGTATTGATCGCCACCGCTCCATTGACGACAGCATTGAATGTTGATCGTCACCGCTCGATAGTCGATTCAGGTGAAGCAAATACGAGCTGAAACTCCCCCTTCTCGAACATATCGATCAAGAATATAACTCGACTGCTCAGAGGAAACAAATGCAGCCTTCACTCTAATCTTAGTTGAGGAATTTACTTGATCCTTCATCAGGACAGGTGATTTCAGGTACTTTTATCCACAATGTTATGGAACTTTATAGACAATAGTACGTTATAGTTTATAGTTCTGTCATACAGACAGAAATTTATCGGGAAATCACTGATCTTAACTGTAATGTTTTTCAAAGTGCCAATAAATATTTTGTTGTTGTTGTTGTTATAACTGAATGAATACTTTTGTGCTTGAAATGTGAACAGCGATCAGTATCACCGAGACTCTCAGACTCGTCGGCTACAAATTTCCCAAACCCTGTTGGAATATTTACAAATTACTTATAAACCTAATATATAATTATAAAGCGTTATATTGTTGTTCTCTTGATTTCTCTATCCCGATTTCTCTCAGCCCGAGTGAGAGGAAAGGGGTCTGTTCACGCAGGCTAATAGAAAGCAAGTATTCTTGGGTTACAGCATGCTCTTTATTTTTGGGGCTTGGGCTACTTGTGATCAAATCTGAGATGCTGTCACATATTGATTTTATCAGGACTGTTTGTAATTATATTTATAACATTATGATCATATTGAGGGACAAAAATGTTTCGCCCCCACAAAAACACACACGCACATATGCAGACCTTCCAACCTCTGAAACCCCCAAACCGTGAGGTCTCCAAAATTTCCCCAAAAAACATTGCGATTTAGGTCCCAAATCATGAGATTTTTAAAAATTTTCCAAAATGAACAAAATACAAGACTACTTGAGCATCAGAACGAGGTCCAAAAATAGCTCGCCCTAGATTCCCCGTGAAACATGGCCACTTCAAGCGAAATACATATTCAAAGACGGAATTCGATGAGAAAACTACTACAAGTACCAAGAAAATGCATAAAGTAACGCACAAGTTTCATTTTGGGTTGTATTTCAGGGCTCAAAATAACGGCCGGTCAACGGACAATGTCCGGCCAGAATGGTGACTTGACCGGACAAAACGTTCCATTG
>JANVCJ010084898.1:0-10884 GCA_026413505.1 Epizoanthus ramosus | reverse complement strand
AACGCCTGTCTATCCATCCAAAAGCAATTTGGCCTAGCATGGAATATTCATCAATGACAGGAGTGTGTTACAAAATTCGACACGACAAGATAAAAGCCGTACCTTCAAACAGCCATTTAAGTTTCTTTTTATCATATGAAAATCAATAAGACAAAACGACTTTCTGAGCCAGAGAACAAAAATTCAGCTGACTTTCTTCAAAAAAATTATATAATATCCAATGATATCTTATATGTACAAAGATATGACTTTTATCAACACTATTAATACTCGGTATCTTATGGATTTTCATATGATAAATAGGTCCATCTAATGTATAAGTGCATTCCTTGTTTCTTTACAAACACCAAAACTTTGTCCTTTGTCCTTGCTTTGTCCTAACCACCCACATACCAAACCTGAATCCGCTCCAGTATTTCTATCTGAATACATACCTTTCTCCAGTGCCTTGGTAGCATCATAGTGACCAGCTCCATAATAATGAAATGCGACATAAATGAAAGTATTGGTCAGGGTATGGCTTGGAAGGAACGGAGCATATGGAAATGCCTCATTTGATGTGACCACCATGATAGGAATGTTGAGCAAATGGGCACAAACTTTCATGACCAAATCTCCAAGTGCCCTGTCGAACACACCTTGTCTTCGGAATTCCTCTGCTTTCGTAACTAACAAACGGCGATCTTGGTCGATCATAAAGCCAACAAACTCTTCATTTTCTTTGAGAATCTCCTCAACAAAAAGCTGTCGGAGTGTTACTGTATCTTGATCAACAGTCTTGAGTAGGCCAAGTGATGACAAATGCTGCTTCAGAGCACTGCCTTCAATTGAAATACCCGAATGAAGCATACATGCAATACTTCTAAAAGCGCAGTTCCCGTCCATTGGTACTGCCTCTATCTCAAGATTGAAACCAGCGAGATGTTTAGTCAGGTGTTTCTTGTGCTCAATGATCTCGGGATCATCAATATCATACACTTTGTTTAACGTCAGAGCATTTGGTGTGTCTGCAATCAGGAGGACGTCTGATGGAGTGAAGGATTCGTTTACGTTGCTTATGGAAAGACATGTTATGATACCATTAGTGGTAGTGGCAGCAGAAACAATGCTCTCTGCTACCGCTTCACAGCAAAAGCTTTTTATCTCCACTGTCACTCCTGTAGTGTCCTTTATACTGTCCACAGCACTAGTTTCCTCATCATCACCATCCTTACCATCTGCATGTTGCATTTCATTTGCATTATCCCTTCTTAATGGATGCCACGAAGCTGTTGCTCCTTTGTTCTTGTAATTGGATTTGCATATTGGTGGAATGCACTGCACCCTTGCATTGCATTGATGCCTTAACTTTGTAGATACTTTCTTGCTGTGGTAGTACAAGATACATGTTAGCAGAGCCACAACCAATTCAAGTGTCATTCGTGGTGCTCTAGAGATTATTACTCTGTCCAGTAGTTGATGTAATTGTTCATGTCCTTCAGACCCACCTCCTGGCAGAATGTGGGATAGACATCCTCTCCTAATGTGTGCCCTTAGATTATCTATCTCAGCAAATGTCTCCTGTGTCATACATGATGTAGTGCTGTTCCTCCATTTGTGGAGGAGCCTATCCAGATTTAACTCAATCTCCACAGCATCGGGAGTTGCTTTCAAACGCTCTTCACCACGATCATCTCTCTGTCTGAAGATTAGTTCAAACTCTTTGTTATACTGACCTCTTACAAAACAATTCATATTCATTGTTTTCAGTACCTGCTGACAAGCATAAAAGAGATCTAGCTTAATTGCTGCATTTGAAAAAACACTTAGGAACTTCTGACGGTTTGCACAGCAGTTGTTAGTGCAAATAGTATCAATATGGTCCTCCTGTTTGTTAACTCTGTCCCTCAGCTTAATTAGGAGATCATCTATTTCGTCAAATGCTGTAGACTTCGTTATTCTCCAGTCAAGAACTTCACTGTTTCTATTCAGCACTACAAACAGGTCACCGATACTTTTACTGATTGTGAGCGAGTGAACCCAAGCTATGGATGCCGGGCACGTAGTCCTGAGCATTTCATGTGTGTATGCATCTCTGTATGTTTCAAACTCATTCAGAAATAGTTTCATTATCTGATCATTGCTGGGAAACGAAAATAAGTCATTGCTGAAAAATTCATCAAAATCAAATGGTAAACTGTCAGATGTTCTTTCTGATCTCTCAGTATTGTATATTTCACCAAGTCGTGCATGCTCTCTATGGTTCAGGGATGCAATGTTCTCACTAATATCTAAAAAGTTCTTGCCTTCAATGACTGCATTCTTGATATACATCAAAAGTCTCTTTGAACAACCACTTCGTCGAAATAGCTTTATGGGGAAACTCTCTCGGATTGCAGCAGGAAGTGTGTTCATTACCTCGGTAGAAGAGGCAACAAGTTTGTGGTTGGATCTTCCCTGCACACACAGGTAGATTCGTTGAACGAGCAAAATATTTCCAAATAGATCATATACCAGTCTCGGTTTTCTTCCTTTGTCTTCTGAGATAACCGAAGTCCACTTCCATGGCCTGAAATTTGTATTGTGGATTGGACACTTGAGTGGGTAAGCAGGATACTGCTCATGCGGGCTCCACAACAAGACTTTCGGCATGAGAAAGGAAGCCTGGGTTTTGCCATGTACTGACCCAGGAGGAGGAATGGTAAAAAGGTATCTGTCTTCTGCTTTATCTTTCTCAAATGCATCTATCAGCTTGTCTATATACTTTTCCACCTCTTTACTGTTTTTCAACTCATATCCACAGCATGCATGCAACAGTAAAATCACACAGGGCAGGAACATGGTTGTTAAGCACTCAATAATCAGGGAAACCTGTATATTTAAAATTTAAAAATAATCTCAGACATATTACTGCAAAATATAAAATATATGATGAAGTACCCTGAAATATATGGATGTTTTGTAGACGTGAGATCCTTGTTATTTAGAGGTTAAAACACTCTCACACATGCTTTGTTCGCAAATACATTAACAAGTTCAATGTATAATGAACAAGGAAGTTTCAAATGCTGCCAAGTAGTACAGTGAATGAAACTTAAATATTAAAATGTCTTAAACTTTTAAAATCATAAAGTTTATTGAAGAAACAAACTTAAAGCAATGTTTTCCAGGCTTTATTGGATTTTAAAGGCACCAATTGAAAATGATGTCACAACACTGAAGTGAACAAGCACCAGAAGTGAAAGCCGAAGCAAAGCTCGGGGCTTTTATGGATACTAACAACATTTGGTGTGAAGTCACTTTGGTACTTTAAAATTATTATTATTATTAAAATACACAACTTTCACAATGGCTGATGGAGCATGGCTCTGGTCAACTATTGCACATGAAAGCAAGGCCACAGAGTCTTTGCGGGGAATTCTGTGCTGGTCTTCTGGTTTTTTAGCCTAAGAGCAAAGCGCCAGGTACTCAATCGTCTTCTTGTTTGATCCAAGACTTAGCTTTGTGGCCCTGGTCAACTATTGCACATGAAAGCAAGGCCACAAAGTCTTTGCGGGGAATTCTGTGCTGGTCTTCTGGTTTTTGAACCTAAGAGCAAAGCACCAGGTATGTCATCTTTGAATAGAGCAACGTATTTTCACTTTGAGAAGCCTTCATTCAGTACTCAACTGTCTTCTTGTTTGATCCAAGACTTGGCTTTGTGGCCTCGTTTTTATGTAACTAGTTCGCATTGTCTGCCATTATGAAAGCCGTATATAAAACCGTGTATAAAATTATATATTAAATATAGTTCACTGATTTAGAAAATATCTTTGTCAGCCATTTTGACAGATTTCGTCAAGACATCCAAGACATGTTTAGTACATGCCATCTCACATGCCATCTTATGTTAAGTTTATATATGACCCCAAACTTCTAGAACATGTTGATAGGGGAAACATAGCTTGAAAATATTATACATTGTAAAAGGAGTTGATAGAATCACTGCAAGTCTAATTCACACATAATAGCATACTATTCTCAGGGGTTTTACCTGCACTCCTATAAATTAAAGAAATGGAAGTCATAGTGCATCAATGACATTTAGTGTAGGGGGGGGGGAGGGAGGGAAGGAAAAATCTGACAGTAGCTACAACAACAGCAACTTTATTAGTATTCCCATACATACACATGGTATTACTCTTAAGAAAATAGTAATTATAAATAATTACAAAAGTAAAATGCTAAATATTACTATAGAATTAATATGACTATATGTTTGTTTTAATTATTGTAGTTTCTTGTCTTCTTTGCATACAGTCATATACATATGGAATGCCCTCCCAGAAAACATCAGAAACTGTACAACAACCAAATCTTTTAAAACCTTGCTTAAAACACACCTTTTTAAACATTATTTTGAATTTTAGAACTTCATAGCTATTATTACTGTACAGCGTTGTTGGATCTTAGAGAGACAGCGCTATATAAGATTATTATTATTATTATTATTATTATATGCAGCTGCTGATCCACATATACAAGGATCGACACTATCAAATAGGAAAATTATTCTTGACTTGTCATCTAGTTTACTAAAATGATGATGTCTATTATTGATTTCATTGAAGTACTGGGACTCACTTTCAATGTGGGGCGAGTTGCAGAGTAGACAATTTTGCAAATCAGAATAGAGGTACATACGAGGGCTACTTGTGTCGTATCAATATATTTTATCAGCTTTTATTAGCATCCGTAAATGCGTCAATATACACACTTCCTTCCTTCATACATAGTTTTGCTTGTGGTTGAACCTAAATCTGAGTTCTTCATGTCTCTGTTTTTGGGTCCGAGACGGTACGTGTATCTGCGTTTGTATCTCTCTGTTAGTGTCTCTTTTCCATAGGCGATGGTCCTATATGTGCCTGTAGCTGTGTTTGGGGCCCAAATATCGGAATCCGTGTCTGCGTGTTACTGTCTCTTTCAGTACTGATAACGCACGCGCCCACCAGTGTGGCCTTGAACCGAAAACAAGCTAGTACATATGCTGTGTCCGTCCGCTCTAAGATATGATGCAGCTGTACAAGGTCTTGTCACATTTTAAATACAGCCATATTAATAGAGTTCAAAATGTTACCTGTTGAAAAAGTTATTTCAATGCACACGGAGCCCAAGCTATTCTGTATTATACACGCCTGCCACACGGAATATATCAAAGTCTAATTTGTGTTACTGTACTCAGTAGGCCTTTCACGTGCTCGTTAACTCATCGCTGTGTGGGTCTCTATTTGCGTTTTGTTAATTCTCCTTGGTCCCTACGTATTCACGTCAAATAAATTATCTCTCTACTGTAAGCTGAGACAGACTATGGTGTAAACTAAACTTGAACATAAAGATGGAAGGAGGAAGGAGGGCGGGTATGAAGCCGTCAAACTCTGACGTTCAGCTAACGCTACACCCATTCAACAGTCAGTTTCCTTTTCAATTCACAGTGAACGGCGGCTGGTCAGAATGGGGAAGTTGGGGAATGTGTAATGGATCACAGACAGAGAAGAATCTATATCCATCCTATCGCCAGAGGTCACGTAACTGTACAAATCCTCTTCCACAAAACGGCGGCCGTAACTGTGAGGGAGAGAGCGTAGAGACGAGAATGTGTTGTCCAAGTGAGCCTGGTAAGTCGATCTACGGCTCTTGATCGCTGTTTGTTTCTTTTAGTAGTGAATCAAAACGCCAGCATAAAGAACTTGGTAAGCTTCCTATAACTGGTAAACAAGGACTACAAACATTGCTCCAAGCGTATATCTTCAAACAGTCAAGAACATTTTCACGAAAGCTGGGTATAATTACAATTTTATTACGCCATATCATCCGAGCTTTGAACGTCCTCACGCGCCTGAAACGCTAAACCTTATTTAGTGGTTTGCTGTTCGTTGAGAAGTCAACATTTAACCTTCTTTTCTGCAACTGCATCAAACGAGAAAGACTGGAAAGCCACAATTGTTGAACAAGCTGCAAAATTTCACTGAATTTCATTTAAAATAATGTTTGAAAATGTACTGCAAAACAACGAAACTCCAATCTGACTTCATTGCCATTTCGTATACTTGCAATACTGATAATGACAAGGCGTAACTAAGCTGGTTAGAACAAGGCCGTACTATAAGGGTCGGTGGTCCAGGTTTGATCTTCAATGACCTCAACGGCTGTTTTGACATCTCTCTGTTCCGTATAGCTCGGGGTTTAAATACTCTTAAACGGAGCACTGACAAGGTGAGGGGTAAAGTGCGCACCGTCGGCTTCCAGTCTTTCACAGCTGACGTTAAATAAAGTAACTTTTTCCTTACCTTTTGCATCAGAGAAACATTTTGATCTCACAACCTACCGCAGCGCAGTCAGGAACATTAAGACATGTCGAAACATTTATTACCGGTTACTGCAATATTTTTACGCCACATCAAGATGCGTGAGAGACGATTTCAATTGTGTTTTCCGTTCCTACAGCAGTCTTTCTATCATGTGACTAAACGATTTCTAAGAATAAAAAGACATTTCAAAAATATAAAAAAAAGAAATAAAAGAGAAAATGGACAAAACTGAACGGCAACGCGATCCCTAACCCTAAGACTAATCCTAACCTTAAATTGTAAACGCCAATGATTTTAAATCTGAAATGCCTACTGATTGACTAGTTTCCAATCTCTCACGTATATTGGGCGCAAACAAAATAGTAGTAGGGACTTAGTTAGTAGGGACCCGACGTTTACCTGTCCAGGTTGTGGGTTGCGCGGTGTACCACACTACTGCCGCGTGTTGGGACAAATATTTTGGTCAAATTCTAGAATTTGGGTGTATCTAATGAACATTTTAATACAAAAATATACTCTGAAGCGAACATTGAAGCAGGCATACCTTTCTTGCCAGTTTTTGGTCTTTAGTTTAAAAGATGTTTCAAGGTTTAAATATTCAACTCTAGTTCTAGAGGTGTGGACTGCATGGACACTCTAATTCATATGTTTTGACCATGCAACTATTATCTCAACGCCATTTTACCATTGGTACACAAATTGTAGAATATTGCGCCGTGTAACAGGGCCACACCTAATTGGGCATCCCAAGTTTCAGTACCAATAGGTGGGTATTGTTTTGTAAAAGACAGATATCTTAAACACAGGCGGTTTTAAAAAAATAAACTTGTTGTTTTGCTGTTGCAGGACTTGCCGGTTGCTTTGAGCTGTTCGAACACCTGCCGACCTCGGGAGGAACAATAGCAACTTCATTCCAGATCAACGGCGAGCTCTTCATCGCTTTTGCCAGTGAGTATGACGACTCTCTAGGATCCAAAACCAAATCACCGGTTTACCATCTGGAAGGCAATAGGTTCGTGCTTAACCAGACTCTTGACACATTCATGGCCGAAGACATACAATATTTTACCATTAAGAAAGAACATTTCCTGGCGGTGGCCAACAGCCACGACGGTAGTACCTTCCGTGTGGATTCCGTGGTGTACAGATGGCAAGCGGGAGAGTTTAAAGAGTTCCAACGCATCCCAACTATCGCTGGTATATCTGTACACCATTACACAATGAACAAGAAACATTTCCTGTTGTTTAGTAATTACCGTAATGATGAGGTGTCCATCTACGAATGGGAAAATGGCAGGTTTAGCAAGGTACAGAACATTTCAATAAAACATCCAACCAGATGCACTACTTTCGACATCGATAATAGCACATATTTGGCATGTGGAAGGTACGATAGTAGCAATGCAACAACGGTTTTCACATGGTCAGGAACCAAGTTTAGTGAATTTCAGGAGCTGCCCTCTAGCTTTGTGTCTGGTCACTTACACAGCTTAGAGGCAAATGGCAGCGTGTTTCTAGCCATCGGAAATTATCGTAATGATATTAATTATAATTACGACATTGATTCGTACATTTATCGCTTTAACGGGTCCTGTTTTGTCCTTCATCAGTCCATCCCTACACACGCTGCTAAGTCCTGGAGTTCCTTTAACACAATCGGGGGGCCCACGATACTGATAGTGGCTAATGAACGCACCAAAGGCCAGTATCACGTGAATTCCACAGTGTATAGCATGACCGGCAACCAGTTCACTCTGTACCAGCAGCTGGCGACCATAGGGGCCAGCAACGTCCATGAATTTACACACAGGAACCAGCAATACATCGTAGTGGTGAACAGCTACGATGGCAGGAAATACAACATTAATAGCACGGTTTACATATGGAACTGAACATTGAGTATCAATATATATACATTGTGAAAACCGTTGATAATTCTGTGTACATATGGACCTGAACAGTGTGTACGGACAGTGCACATCATATATATATACATCATATACACCATTAACAGTTCTGTGTACATATGGACATTAACAGTGTGCACGGAATTTAGGGTTGTGCAGAAACGTTTTGAATATATTTCGCAGTAGACGCCTGCAGAAAGAATTTAATGAATTATAATTAGATTCAAAAGCAGCAAAGAAATAACACGGAAGTATCCTCTCGGCACAGTAAAAGATGCAATACATCAAGCGAGAAATAGGTAGCTTAATCACACTAGAAGTCGGAGGTATACTTCAAGTAAAATTCAGAAATACTGGGAATGTGAGGGTAAAACGTATCGTGCTTTAGATCTACTGTATTACCGTACATAATTCTCCATTTCAAAGGCGTTTGAATTTCAAGACAGTATACTATAATTCACATATGACAATACATTATGTAATTATATAGATTGGCGTAGTTTAAACTTGATAGAATTAAAATTGGAGTTGGAGTTGGAGTTGGAGTTAGAATTGGTAGTGTAAGCGTGGTTGGCGAAGTCGGTAAGATCTGCGACTCCCAACCAGAAGGTCTCGGGTTCAATTCCCCCGCCTAGCCATAGTAGAAGTGCATGTTAGCGAGGTTGGCGCAGTCGGTAAGACCTGCGACTCACAACCAGAAGGTCCCAGGTTCAATTCCCCCGCCTAGCCATAGTAGTAGTGTGAGCGTGGTTGGCGCAGTCCGTAAGACCTGTGACTCCCAACCAGAAGGTCCCGGGTTCAATTCCCCCGCCTAGCTATAGTAGAAGTGCATGTGAGCGTGGTTGGCGCAGTCGGTAAGACCTGCGACTCACAACCAGAAGGTCCCAGGTCCAACCCCGGTCTAGCCGTAGTAATAGTGTGAGCGTGGTTGGCTCAGTCGGTAAGACTGGTGACTCCCAACCTGAAGGTCCCAGATTCAATCCCCGGTCTATCCGTAGTAATAGTTTGAGCGTGGTTGGCGCAGTCGGTAAGACTGGTGACTCCCAACCAGAAGGTCCCAGATTCAATCCCCGGTCTATCCGTAGTAATAGTTTGAGCGTGGTTGGCGCAGTCGGTAAGACCTGTGACTCCCAACCAGAAAGTCGCAGGTTAAATCCCCGGTCTAGCTATAGTAGTATTGTGAGCGTGGTTGACGCAGTCGGTAAGACTCCCGACCAGAAGGTCCCAGATTCAATCCCCGGTCTATCCATAATAATAGGGTGAGTGTATTTGGCGCAGTCGGTAAGACCTGTGACTCCCAACCCGAAGGTCCCAGGTTCAATCCCCGGTCTAGCTATAGTAATAGTGTGAGCGTGGTTGACGCAGTTGGTAAGACCTGTGACTCCCAACTAGAAGGTCCCAGGTTCAATCCCCAGTCTAGCCATAGTAATAGTGTCAGCGTGGTTGGCGCAGTCGGTAAGACCTGTGACTCCCAACTAGAAGGTCCCAGATTCAATCCCCGGCCTAGGAATAGTAGTAGTGTGAGCGTGGTTGGTGCAGTGGGTAAGACCTGTGGTTCCCAACCAGAAGGTCCCAGTTCCAATTCCCGATTCCCGAAGTTTTTTATTTGTGCGACCTTCTTTCGCCACACCGGTTGGTTTTTATGCTTAAAAGGAGTAGTATACTGTATATTCACAAGATCACTGTTGAATGGGGTTATTAACTTGTACCCAGAGCAATATAGAAGTAAATAACTAGTGATGGAATCCAAATGGAAACGAGAAACTTATAAATCCGGGCTATCTGGGCTTCCTCGTAATTTTCTGGAATTTATTAAATGGTTTTAAAATAATTGAAATGGCGTGAGATTAATGGATCATAGTTATAGATATTGAGTTTTCTTTTAAAAAATGCTTTACTAGATTGCTTTTATTATTACACCTTTTTATAAACTTTAGCCCACCGGACTTTCCAAGAAATCGTGGTTTGAACTGGACTTTCCATGAAAGCGTGGTTTGAACCGGACTTTCCAAGAAAGCGTGGTTTGAACCGGACTTTCCATAAAAGCGTGGTTTGAGCCGGACTTTCTATAAAAGCGTGGTTTGAAGGAAGCTTTCCGGAATTTCTTGGTGCACTCTGTCCCGGTTTACCACAAAAGATCGCTTTTTCTAACCACGCTTTCTCGGATATGCAAGGGCAGTCTCTCTACGTTCTATCGGGGGACTTGAAAGAACCCACACATTTGCCAATACGAGTAGGCTAATGCCGGTGTTTTTTTCAACATCTCAGTCAGAAGTGCCTGTGTATATTTTTTATCTGTATTTGTATCTGTATGATTTCATGGCATTTAGAGCGAGAAAGTCAAAAAGTGTTCCCCGGTAAGAAATGAAGAGAAGGCGAGATTCTGGGCCCGGCCGATTCCGATGCTGATTCAGTTCAATCTTTTCCCGGCTTGACATCTCTTTGCCAATTGGCACAAAATTGACATATTCATAAAGCCATATAAATTACAGATAACATGTGTCCTCCACGGCGAACTAGAAGAACTTTTGGTTCTTAAAAATTTGAATTATCCGCGACATAAATCGTTATTGTACTGCTTATGACTTCCAACTCGTCACGATCTCGAGCGAACGATTCTTCATCGTTCTGGGTTCAACCTGCATTTTGTT
>JANVCJ010084876.1:0-10888 GCA_026413505.1 Epizoanthus ramosus | reverse complement strand
GAAAATTGGCCGGATTCCGAATTCTTCCAGATTCTGTTACATATGGGGCGAGCTGAGGCTTTATTCAGTATCAATTACGTCAGCCATCAGCTATCCATGCAAATTTAGGTCTACAGTCGTACATGAACACATTAAAACACAGCTTACATTGTTATGAATTAAAGACAAAGATTAGTGCTGCGATCACATTACTCAGTTAACCCTACCGGATACCTAAGGAGACTGCAATAGAGAAAGATTGAGGGCAACTGGTACAGGAAATCAAAATGAAGACAGCCAACAAATACATATACAGAGCTATGGAAGACAGATGCTATCTACGTACCTAGTATAGATATAGATAGCAGTTCTGCTCTGCCTACCTCCATAGAAAGATAATATGTTTTAAAATGTTATTTTGCAACGTGACTCAGAACTCACTGCCCCAGTAAAATTTTGGGTGTGATCACGGTGTGATCACAGGTGTGATCACGGTATGTGATCACACCGTGATCTCAGGTAAAAACCTTTTACGCGTGATCACACTGTTATCACGATAAAATCTGGAAACATTATGTGATCACATGATGAGATTAAATATCATGGCATCACGCCGGTTATCAAGCCTGTGATCACGCCTGTGATCACGCTTGTAATCACGCCCTACATACATGCAGGAGGTTCTTACATCTGACTCATGCATAATCAAATGCGTGATCACGCCTGTCAGAAATCTTGTGATCACGCTTTTCATGAGAGCTCCATGATCATCGCTGTTAAGAATTTAGTCCCACTGACAATACGAATAATTTAATGACACATATAGGTACCTCAAATGCCTTTTAACCGAAAAGGTCAATCCAGAACAGAAATACGTTACAAAGACAATTCTATTCAGAATATATTGTGTCATGTTTAATAGTTAGTATGCCATCACTCACTGATTAGTGATTTAAGCTCACTAAAAACAACCTAGTAGAAAAGAATATGAATAGCTGAAGCAAATGTACTTGTATATTAATGCTACAGCACACTGCTAGTGTCAAAAAATCGCATTTAATATAGTGTCAAATTAGTTCTTATTCAAACAAAGAATAATTCAAGTGTTACTGGCACAGTTATTTGGCATTGACGGTAACACCAGCCCATACACAGCACCTGTTGTTGCGCACCATTCTACACTTTTCAGTAATTGCCTTTTTTATGTCAATCCAATTGCAGCTCCCAATATTTCCATCAAAAACTCTCTCAATATGTTCTTTGATTGCCGCAATTCTATTTTAGTCGAGCTGCTTGAGGTGTTCCCCCTTTCCTTCGAAGCTGCCGCACCTAGCTTCCTCTCTGCTAAATACCAGCTCAAAAAGCTTAAGAGCATACTTCTTTGGGCACTTAGACGTAATTGCTTCAATCTTGCTCTTAGGAACATACACGCCTCGTGGCGCAGATCCGATTAGCACATTAGCTACGGCTTCGGCGTCGGATGTACATGTATCAGCTGAAAACTGCCCAGGATTAGTGAATGGTGTTTTTGTCTTGCTGCTTGTTGGGGGCTGCAACTTCCTTTCAGGTGCTGGAAGTGAGACTGCATTTGGCTCTTGTTCCGTTGGCGTTGCTTGCATCGTTAATGCTGGTGACTTGTGCAGCTTTTTAATGCAGCTTTTACACTTGCTGAAGTTTGTTACAACAGAATGTAGTCTTTGTAGCTGGTCTGACATGAATGAAACTTGCTGTGACAGCTGCTGTATTTTTATTCCAAGACCACCATTTTCTGAAATAAGAATAAATTGATAATCATAGAGAATATCGCTAAATAACTGAGCACAAAAATAAAAAGGGTTAATTGTGGAAAAACTAATGGAATGCGGCATACGTTGTTCAGAAAAGTTGGGTAATTCCAATGGCTACAGACTTTAAACGGCGCAAGATTCACTATATTTACCACGGGTAAAATAAAATAAGTTACAACTAATACTTACCCGTTGCCCGATTCTGGTGAAGAACCACTCCACTGTACTGTGTGTTGTCGTCATCAAACTCGGACAAGGCATCCTTTTCAAATCTTTCGCCTTGTATCTCATCATTAACTGGAAAATAAATTATGTGTGATCAGAAAATAGTTTATCAGTAATTAATCCAGCATAATTTCACATAAATCCAAGTACAAAATCAAAACATTTTGAACGAACTAAAGTTAACTAGAATTAGTGTGTATAATATCTGACGTAAACAAACGTAAACAGTTTATGATGACCGGACTGTTTGCGATTTACGTCTTCTAACGCAAAGATAGCGTTTCCTTATGCTCTTCGCGTCCCTGCAGAGTACAATGTGCGTACGCAAAAGATTTTAAAATCCTATAGGTGGGTGTATGCGTTTGCGATATAAGTCAGGACACAAACTGTTTGCGATAGCGTTTCCATATGCTTTTTTTCTTGCATGACAATCAAGTCCCGACAGAGGATATTTATGATATACGCATGCAAACGATTATAAGAACCAGAAGGTGGGTCCAATAGAAGTCAGAACAAAAACTGTTGGCGATAGCATTTCAATATGCTATTATTAGTATTAATGTTTTGCGACCACGTCCCAAACAGTCGCAAAGGAGACGTATAAAGATAGAACTGGTTCTATCTTTACGAGTTTTACGTCTTGTTTGCGAACCGTCGGCGGCACATCCGAAACAAACGCAAAATGTATTTCCATTTATGCAAACAGTTTGTGTTGAATCCCAAGCAGCTTATCGCAAACTGTTTGTGTTTGTTTACGATGTGTTATGTTTATATGGAAAGCAACCTTTAATTATATTCTTTGCGAGCCCTCGGCGACAAACAGCAATATTATTGTTATATACCAGTAATGAAATATTATTGTTTTAAAAAATGTTTTCCAAAAACAGAAACGTTTTCGACCGGCTGAAGATGATCTAAAAGATCATGTGATTTATCAAACATTTTACCTGTAATCCTGTATCTCTTATATATATATAAACATGCGGTCCAGGAAAATAATCACTTTTGAATATGTCGTAATGCACTTATATTTACTGGGCAAATCCAACAGTTAAGTATATAATATTGACTTTTATGATTTTATTGAAATTGATTCTATGAAATAAAATTAAGTCTGATTATAAAGCAAGGGAACTAGCATAAACTAATCTTCCTTTATCTACCTACATCCCCTGACTTTTACTGAAGGTCGTAACGTGAAACACACATAATTTGTTTTACTTTTAGCCCAATGAGTTTTAATCGTAAAATATTGATTATAGTATACATAAAAAAAAAAATGTATATTTTTTACGCTGCCCGTCTTTTCTTTACATGGCCGACTACAAGTCGGCTCAGCGAGAAAAACGGACCCACACACCTTACACACTTTATAAATATAGGAAACGGATAAATTGCCACAAAATTATAAACGGTAACGAAAGTAACACGAATGGATAAAGAAAATTAACCGAAAACAAATGAGAAAATACTTTTGCTTGTGACAATAATTCAGTGGAACGAACTTGTTGGTATTAGTATCCCTCTTAATGTTGATCAAACTTAACCTTCATTATAGATAAACACAACATGCACTACTTGTTTGTACTGTAGTCTGTATGCACTAAATTGCTAAACACTAAAACAGTTTATTTGCTATTCTTACCGAAAACTGGGTTTCTGCCATCCTCATCGATATCTTGGCTTACCACTTCTTCTGGATTAATGCTTGGTGCACTGTTATTCGTCAGATCTATATAGGGACGCAATGCCAAATGAGCAAGAAATCTAAATATGTACCGTTTTCTTGTGTAATAATTTATTTCAAAAAATTAAATTCACAACGAGAACTAACCGACACGATTGATAGTGATAGCTTTAACTTGAATCCGGCATGAAATCTGGCATTTTAACATTACATAAATTTCAGCTGATTTTGTTCAAAAAAGCATAAAATAACCAACGATAATTTAGATGTACAAACTAAGACGCTTTTCTCAACACTTTTAATACCCGGTATCTTGTGGTTTTTCATATGATAAATATATACCCGGGATATATAAAAGGGAGAGTTCCACCGGAACAAACTGATTTGACCTGTGCTCCTGTTACCTTCCGTGTGTAGATGGGATAAATCACTCATCTCCAAACGCTGCTCAATCATGCATGTCAGGTCTGTCACGAACACGATCAAGTATAAACTCACAAATATTAAATATGGACAAGTCACACCATGCCTTCGACAGACGCACGCAAGATACGCTTTGGGCAAACTGACACTCCCATTATTACTATACTAATATTCCCAACTAAATTCATGTGATTGTTTTACAGTACAGTTGATGAAATGCCTTACATATATGTATAACACACTAGCTATTTCAGTCAAACCTTAACAAAAACTTTATTGGTTTATAGAATTATACTTACCCATGGATGTAAGAGGAGTTTCAGTCAGTTTCTCTACTTCAAGTTGAAGTTCAAATATTCCAACCAAATCATCTGGCGACCAGGAATCCGAAATCATGTCAGTTGGGTTTTTCTTCCACTCTTGACCTTTTAAGATAAGTTGCTGCTTCTCAGGCAAGATTCCAGTAGTTTTAAATAGTTGCATTTGAAGATTCTCGAAAGTCGTCTCTGGAGCAATTGAAATCATGAATTCTACGGATCTGTGGGTGCAAGTTGGGCTGTCTTAGCTATCAATACGCTCTGTGATGGCGATTTTTTTGACCTGTTTCTCTTTGGAGCTGGATTTGCTTTATAGGTGCCTTTCGTTGCAGCAGGTTTCTTTGTTTTCTTGGCACTAACTGCCTTCTCCTTCTGCGGTTTTTGAACTTGCTTTCGGCGGGAAATGTCGTTGGCTTTTTTCTTTACTTTCTTCTCAACCTTTTCCTCCCATTGCTTTAGCACTACTGCACCCTCGTCCATAGATTCCTCGAAGTCTGAATCTGCTGATTCACTCAGATCTCCATACAGTTGCTCGGTTGCTGCACTCATCGGTTCTAGATCTGGTATCATTATTCATGATTCATGGGCAGTGTTTTGCGCTTCTTCGTTGTCGGTCCGTTGTCGCAGTCGTCAGTATGAGTCATCGAGTCTCGATGGTTTCTTCCGATTCCTACCCTCCTTGTTGTTTACGAGTGCCGTTTCTCTGGAGATTTTTAGGCGGTCGATAAACTCGGCACACTCCCTCTTTGAACCTTTACAGAGACTCACAGCCTCGAAGTACTCGTCAATCAGTTGACCGTTGTGATCAACGACACTCCACAAAACAAGAACAGAATCGTTTTCGAACTTAACTTTCGTTTCAGGAACAACATGGGGTCCTCTAGACTTTCCATCTTCCTTTGGAAATTCTACCGAGTAATATGACAAAGCCATTTCTTCCCTTTGCTATGTTAGAAATACTGTTTTAGATCAAAATATACTCCGACTTCAATTTGTTACTTTAGTAGAGAACAAATCTCCCGCCTATATTACGGTTAAGCCTATAAGTAAAAAGCAAAGTAGGGCGCACGCGTGTGCATACTCTAACGGGTGATTGGACCAAATTTACTCAAACCAATATTAATTACAGGGTGGGTGTCTTAAGAATATTGAATTTCGGTTTGTATACAATCTTAATCGACTCCAGAAACTAGAGGGAGTAGAGCGTTAAAATATGGATCGAGTTTGTTCAAGTTACGAAGAATCTTCATCGTTAAGTTCTGAAAGTGAAGATGATCATGAATACTCCAGTGATAAGATACAAGGGGAACGTTTTGGACAGAGACACAAGTCCAAACAACTGAAGTACTATTATAAAAAGACTGCAGGTGATAAGAAAAGGAAATACACGTAATTCCGTGATCAAGACAAACCATCTAGGCAGCTTAAGAGATATCACGCTATGAAGGCGAAGACTGCAAGACGTTTCTTGAACCCTGTTCCTGATTATGGCGAAAGTGGCAATGACCAGGTCAGAACGGACGCAGATGAAGACAGCGATGTATTCCATGAATATTCTGCTGTTGATTATGATGGATCTGACGAGTTTTCTTCAATCGCCAGTAGCACTTTGAGCACGAGTGACCAAAGCGACTCTTCTTGGAGTGAGCTAAGTGAAAGTGATGATTCAACACAAGAACTTAAAGCAACAAGTGCAACTGAAGCAACCGGCAGAGAAACGGATTCTGATAATGACGAAAAACTTTATCAGGGCAGTCCCCTTTCAAAACTTTTATCGTTTGTTTTGATTGTTAGTTTTGTTTTAAAGCACAATTTAAGCAAGGCTGCTTGGGCAGACCTTCTTCGTCTAATATCCGCTTTGCTTGGTGATCAATGCAAGAAAGCATTTCAATCAGTTTATAAGATGAAACTGTACATGAAGAGCTATTTCGGGTCAAGAGAACCCACTAAGATTCAATACTGCTCAAACTGTTTACAACAAGTGGAAAGTAGATGTAACCAAGCCAGTTGTGATGGGAAAACAGTAAACACATTTTTGGACCTACATTTCGAAGAAAAGATCAAAGAGTTATTTAGAGATTCGGAATTCTGCATGTTGTTGAAGAAAGGAAAAGAACAGATTGAACAATCAGTAGGACAGAATATACATGATATTTATCACGGATTATAAGAACTTTCTTTATCCTGGTGGTTTCTTTTCCCATACATATAACTTTTCCCTCACCATGAATACTGATCGTGTGAACAAATATTCATCATCATCAGCTGGACACCTATGGCCAGTCTACATCATGATCAACGAACTTCCAAAGGAATGCAGATTCAAGAAGAAATATATCATTCCGGCCTACATATACTGCGACAGACACGAGCCGAGTATGCTGACATTTCTCAACCCGTTAATAGAAAAACTAAATGATTTGCACAGTAAAGGAATAGAGGTAACGGACAGTGCAGAAGGCAATATCACTGTGCGCTGTATGTTGTTTATAGCAACAGCTGACTTGCCTGCCCGTGCAGAGATTATGAACATGAAACGATACAATGGTAAATGTGCATGTCATCTTTGTACATCAGAAGGAATGGGGTATGGTAACAACAACCTTCATCGAGCCTGGCCGTTTGAAACAAAACTTACAAGGCGTAATCATGAAGATCAGATTGCCTTTGCTTCTGAAGCCACCCCAAATAAGTCTGTGATGGGAGTTAAGGGACATTCTGTTTTTGTTAAGCTCAACTATTCATTTGATTTAATTCGATCTTTTGCAATCGATTGGATGCACTGTGTTAATCTTGGTGTTGTGAAGTACACAATGAAGTTGTTGTTAGAGACTAGCAACAAAGACAAGCCGTATTACATAGGAACCAGCAAGCAAAGCTTGTCCCACAAATTGACTTCAATTTTCGCATGCCAAGGTCATTGGAAGAACTGAAAAACTGGAAAGCTACAGAGCTAAAGAACTGGCCACATCATTATTCGATACCTGTTATGCACAGTGTATTAAATCCTGTGTACCTTTTGCACTGGAGTCTACTTGTCGGAGGTATAAGTTTATTATGTTCAGACTCAATTTCAACTGATGATTTGAGAGATGCAGATAGCATGCTACAAGATTTTGTTCTACTAATGGGGATATTGTATGGACCAACAAAATGTACGATGAATGTTCACTTGTTGGGCCACTGTGTGTATTATGTCTCTCGAAGAGGGCCTCTGTGGGTATATAGCTGTTTTGCTTTCGAAAGTATGAATGCTTTCATCAAACAGCTAGTGCACGGTACCCATCACGCGATGGAACAAATTGGATGTGCACTTGGACTTTGTTATGGCTTGAACAATTTTACAAAACGTATTATCGGAAAGCGAAATGTACCTAAGGATACGAAGTTTCTTTTACGTCGGCTCGGTGGCTCAACGAGACAGTGTTACAATATGCGATCTACCAAGGTTGAAGGGGGATATTTATGTGGAAAACAGCACAGCAATTTGGACATCGATTGCAACATACTAACTTTAGTTAGAATCCACGTAATGAAAAACAAATGGCAAATAGATTATGAAATAGAAACGTATTCTAGATTTGAGAGTGATGACAGTCAGAAATTCTATTCTAGCTGTGTTAAAACACGCAAGAGTGATTCCACTGTCATCGAATATACTGAAAACAACAGTACTTACTACGCAAAAGTAAAGTATTTTTTCCAGATTAAAACGAATGGCATTTGTGTTTGCAATAGTTTCGAAGTTATTGATCATTTGCCTGTCACTACCAATGATTGCAATAATATTTTAGAGACAATGTTGCCTAATGATACCGCCGACAAAGAGACTGTGCAAAATATCTTGCAAAAGTACAAAGATAAACATCTCGTGAGACATTATGTCTATGTTAAACCTTGCCTTGGAGATTTGCATGTAATATCTGTTGGACAAATAAGGCGCAAATGTGTATTTATGAACATTATGTCCAATGTATGGCTGATTTCTCGATTTCCAAACATAGTTGAGCACAATTAAACATTGAAATTTTAGTGCAAAGAACCCCCTTGTGCGTATAATTGATTTTTTGAAGACGTTTTAAATCAGTTAAAACTGATGGTTCGATCTAAAATGCGGAGTGCGGAGTATGGAGTGCAGAGTCTCTAAAATGCGGAGTCTCTACTTACGGGCAAAGGCAGCTGAACTAAATGTTTTGGTTACGATTTGTGATAAGCATCTGAACTTGGTATGTTGAACAACAAAGCGTGTATATCCCATTCAAACAACAACGTACTTTTATGATGTGCATGTTACAATTCGGCACACCCGGGTACAGAAATTGCTTGGCTGACAACATGATATGTTTTGTCTTTTACAAGTGTCAAATATTGAACGGACACAATCGAATGGTAAAATTGTGTGTGCATATCAATTAGTCAATTTGAAAATTTTCCATGCTAATGAATTGTTTGTTTTTCATGCCGGCAATGCAATAATAAAAAATGCTTTAATGTTTGTCTATTTGCTTATGTATTTACTTATCTTTTGAAGTAATTGAACTCATCACGTATTATATTACGCGCGCACGAAAGGTATGCTAAACGAAATGCCGCCGTTGTGAATACAAAAATGATTGCATCATTTTTAACAATAATGAATCGCGTAGCAGGAGTTAGTCATTTTTATTCATGTTTCTATAATTTAATAAGTGTTTGAAACTGCTATATTCTAGTTCCTGGTGGACAACTGCACAAATATTGTATGGTGCAATATTCCTTCAAAGATGGAAAGGAACACCCCTTGCACGAACTGCCACATGGCAACGCCAAGAAAAGAAAGAAAGCGTATGTCCGTACCTGGCAAAGCACGCGTGATGTTCTGAGGCATCAAAATTTATGAAGCCACGAGAGGCAGTACACCATGCCATATCAAGTGGCGGTAGTCTTCCATCCTTCAGCGGAATCGGCCAAGTTCCTCGAGACAGGCATCAGGTGTCAAACATGGTGTATGGCGCAAAACGTCAATATCCAGTCAAGGTGACCTCGAAAAATTTGTCAGGTGCTGGCCGCGATTCTTATCCCTGGTACATGTTGCTAAATGACAGCAAATTTGAAGTAGGTGACGAGAGCACAGCATTTATTCATGATGTCAGAGTTGGTGCGGAGCCTTTTTGTATTCTGGGAACAAAAAGACAGCTAAATGATCTCCAGTGTTTCTGTTGCAATCCAGCAGAGTACAAACCACTTACCGTTGACCCAACGTTTGACTTGGGACCTTACAATGTGACCCCAAACTCTTACAAACATCTACTGTTGGTTAACGAGAGAGACGAGAAACACCCCACCATAATTGGACCGGTACTTTTGCATGAAAAGAAAACCAAAACCATGTACTCACTGTTTGCAGGAACTCTTAAGTCTCTAGAACCTGGTTTGAATGGTTTAATGGCTTTTGGTACAGATGACGAGAAACCACTGATTGCAGGTTTCAATGACAACTTTGAACGAGCGACACATGTCCTATGCCAAAACCAAAAATTGTGAAGAGAAACTGCAGTCACTGGGCATCAGAGGGGAAGAGAACTGTTTAATCATTGGCGATATATTTGGTAGAAATGTTGGGGAAATAGAAGAGCAAGGGCTATCTGATGCCAAGAATGCTGATGAATTCAACAAAATGCTTGAGAGGCTGGAGGAGAAGTGGGAAGCAGCTCATCCGAACGAAAAAGAATTCCATGCTTGGTTCAAAAGGCAAAAAGCAGATGAATTTCTAAACAGCGTGATAAGCCCAGTGAGACAGAGAGCAGGTCTAGGCTGTCCCCCGAAGAAGTTCACAACAAATCGTTCGGAAAGAACAAACGGAGTGATACAAGATTTTATAAGGCGGGAATACGACTGCCAAAAGGTGAACGAGTATACCTTTGCCAAGAGCCTTAGAAAGCTTGTAAACATGCAAGAACAAGACATTGAATTGGCAGTACTTGGAATGGGAGAGTACCGACTTAGGCCAGAGTTTGCTCATCTGAGTGTGAGTCAGGGAGAATGGAATGGCATGACTGCTCAACAGAAAAAGCGTGCCTTGTCTTGTATCCATCAAATCAGTGTTGATGATACTTGATGATACGACGTTTTTCATACCATAATTCACATTGCTTCTCATTTTAAATTTGGCTTGCTTAAGGTTACCGTTCACGTTGGAATGGATCAAGTAATCAAAACTAAGATTTCCGCAGAATATAAATGACCGTCAAAAGAGCTTTCTGTCAAAAAAAAAAATTTTGTCAATACTTCCAATAATTCCCGAGATATGGCGAACAAAAGTTTTTACCGGAAGTAAAGTTGTATTGACACAGTGTATCTTTGGAAGCTATTTTCTTGAAACATGTTTTGGCACAAATTACGGCAATGCAGACTATCAATACTCCCTCAATTTTTGACCTCTTGCCGTAAACTTTGGCACGTTGATAGAATAATAGCTGAAGACGTAAACC
>JANVCJ010084865.1:0-10889 GCA_026413505.1 Epizoanthus ramosus | reverse complement strand
TATTGTATTGTATTGTATTGTATTGTATTGTATTGTATTGTATTGTATTGTATTGTATTGTATTGTATTGTATTGTGCTGTATTGTACTGTATTGTACTATATTGTCACAATCCATGTGAAGTCTTCTTACACTCTTATTTACTGGAGTATGAAAATCAAATAACACAATTACAAACTAGCTTGAAATACTTGTAAGCCAATGTGGCAGAATGTAATTTTTTATCATGAAGTTACTGGGCCCTAGGAAATTCAATAATTATCACAAAGCATCTGACTTGCAAATGGTCTTTAAAAAACTTCCATTTAGGTGAATGATGTGAAAAATCAAGAAACCCATGTCATTGCATACTACCTGTCCAGACAGTGCTCAATCTTTCTAATGGTGTCATTATCCAAGGAACACAAATCAAACTGGAGTGCCGTCTCAGTTAAAGCGAAACACCCTGTTGTTTCCAAGACATCCACAACTTTCTGCAAACATGTAGAGTCCCTCAAAGATGATAGTTTCTTGTGGAGTATCAACAAATCTGATTGAACAGTCTGTTCAGAGCTGCTGGATAGTTTTGCATCTTTTAACTTGGCTTTGGGGCTAAAGATCAACAAAGAACCAGATAAATTAAATAATGTTTGAAATATTATTCTTCTAAAAGGGGTTACTATGTTAACGTTTCTTCATCATATAAAACTTCAAAAATCTGAACAAATAATTTCGGGGGGGGGGGTGCTCTGTTGAGAAGGAGGAATTGGGTAAAAACCAAGAACTCACTCCTACATTTTTCTGTCTAATAAATGAAAACTGCCTTAACACCATTTACCACTGGGTTTTTGGTAATTTTGATACCAAGGTGCAGTATCGTGGTTCATCTAGTCTGTGGTGTGCAGTTCTGTCAATTGCAGTTTGATGGTTTTGTTTCCTTCCTACTCAGGCGCGTAGCCAGGATTTTTTGCTGGGGGGAGGGGGGGGGGTGCATTATAAACTTCTAGTGGAACTGGGGGCAAGATGTCCCAGGGAGTCCTCTGGAATGTTCTTTCTGGGCAGATCTTTTTGGATGGTGGGGGGTGTGAGCACAGTTAGCGCAGATTGTAAGAACTCGGACTGCTAACCAGAAGGTCCCAGGTTCAATTCCCGGCCTTGGCCGAGAGTTGTATTTGTACGACCTTCTTTCGCCACACCGTCCGTGGACAGGGACGTTAAGCCATTGGTCCCGCAGCGGGTGAAGAGCCACTCTGTGGATATGCCGTCTGGGTAATGTCATTTTATTTATTTTTTATTTTTATTTATTTTTTAGCTTCTGTTGTGAGATACTTGTGGATCTTAGCAATATTATGGAAAGATGGTATATGGATACTTTAAAGATCTTGTTTACTTGGGCATCAAGTTTCAGTTGGTTGTCCATAACAACCCCAAGGTTTAACTAACTTACCAATTCATAATCTTTAAGGCTTATCTTGAATTTTCCTAGAGCCATGTTAGCTGATGCCCTTCTGTAGTAGCCCTGTGAAATTGAACAATGTCAGGTTATTTATTTACTTTAATTTACGTTTTCTCATGTAAAAATCATTGGTTTGCCCACACTTTTGTTAAGAATTTAATAAAAAAACATATCCACACCACTCAACAATACCATTTCTTGAAATGAGCTGATCGCCGAAGTGATCGAGGCTTCGGAGCCTTTGGCCTTGGCCCTCAGCAATGAACTGCTTGAGAAGCGAGTACCCCTTACCCTCGGGGAGCAACGCCTTGCCGCCGGTGGGTGGAAACGGGCGCGGGTGGTGGTGGCAGCGTAGGCGTCTGGCGGCTGAGGCAGATCCAACGGGTGGGATCTTGTTATACTAGCTCTACTTTGTCACCCGAGGCCCTCCAGGCACAAAAGAAGCGGCCTGGGCTCACCAATGACCCGACATCCCCTGCTGTAGAGAGCGGGGCCAATGATATGCGAGCAATCATCTCCAGACTCCCAGAGTCGGTCAAAGGCCCGTTGAGGCGTTTGCGCGACGCTCTGAGGGCTTTGGCTTATTCTGGGAAGGAGCGCCTGTGCCCGGTGTGTGGCAACTCATCTCGCTGTTTCTTATCGTTTGGAGAGGAGCCACGGGAAGATGCGGAGTGCCCCCGCTGTGGCGCTCTTGAGCGCCATCGTCTCGTGTGGCTCTTCCTGGTTGAGAAGACCGATTTTTTTGATGGCGCCCCGAAGAAGATGCTTCATGTCGCACCGGAGGAATGCTTCGAGCCAAGGTGGAGAAAACTCCTGGGCGACGGCTATCTGACAGCTGATTTGTTGGAACCCCATGCGATGGTCAAGATGGATATCGCCAACATCGAGTTTGACGACCAGACATTCGATATCATCTATTGCAGCCATGTGTTGGAACATGTTCCAGACGACCGGCGGGCCATGCGGGAGATACACCGCGTGCTGAAGGGCAGCGGCTGGGCGATCTTGCTGGTTCCAATCACCGTCGAGGAAACGTTTGAAGATCCATCGATTGTGGACCCCCAAGAGCGCCTTGCGGCCTTTGGACAAGATGATCATGTGCGCCGGTACGGCCGGGACTACGTGGATCGGCTGCTGGAGGCTGGGTACCATGTCGAAGTCGCTGAGGTCGACGATCTGGTGGGAAAGGATGAAGCGGAACGGATGGGGTTGACACCTGCCAGCGGTGAGATCTACTTCTGCACGAAGCAGGGTTGAGGGCCCTTTCTTGGTTTGCGGGTGAGGATGAATTTTCAAGTGGCGGCCGGCTCCTGCTATACTGAAAGGAAAGGGCTGGCGATGGTGCGCCGGCTCCTGGTGTGGTGAGAAGGGCGTGCGGAATGTGAGGGAGCCCGGACGATGCGGACTTTTCTAAAGAAGCGGAAACCACGCCAAGGGCGGTCGTCCGCCAGCCCGGTGCTGCCGAGCCTGGCACCTCGATCACCTCACCGGGTGCTTCCTGCCCAGCAGTCGGAACGGGCGATGGCTTTGAAGACAGGCGGCCTGGCGCGGGAAGCGCAGCCGCTCGACAGCGGTACAAAGGCATTCTTCGGATCCCGCTTCGGCCACGACTTCGGAGACGTGCGGATCCATGCCGGGCCGCGTGCTGCGGCTGCCGCGGACGCACGCGGCGCCCACGCGTTCACCGTGGGGTCAGACGTGGTGTTCAACGCAGGAAAATACCAGCCGGGCAGTCTCGGGGGACGCTTTCTCCTCGCCCATGAGCTGGCACATGTGGCGCAGCAGCGCGGTGTAGGGGCAAACTCCCGCCCGGCAGGGGGCCAGAGTTCCGGCCTCGAACGGGAAGCGAGCAGCGCGGCGTTGCGGGTGGCGCTCGGCGGCTCTGCCCGTGTTGCGGCCGCCGCGTCGGCTCCCGCGCTACAATGCTTCAAAGTCAGCTCCGGTGGATTTGGGACAGAACTCGAGGGCGTCGCCAAGCTGTGGTCGATACCTGATACAACGCTGAAGTTGCTGAAGAAGTCTCCCACATTCAGGAACATGGCGGCCCTGCTCGACCAGCACTACATTTCCAGTACCGAAGCGGAAGGGCACGGCTATGGGGCCTTCGTCAGCCAGAAAGGGCATCGGCAGCTCGATGCCTCCGGGAAGGTCAGCGGTGTCTCACCGAAGGTCGATGGCAAGAGGGTGATCGGGTTCTCATTCAACCCCGACGGGGCCAGCTTCAAGGCTGCCTGGAGTCCCAACAACGCGCGGGTCGGGGATGTGATCGAGATCTCAAGCGATGCAAGGGAAGAATTCATCCAGGACCTGATCCACGAAGCGGCCCACGCCGTCCGTTTTGTAACCGGAGCCAATCCTTCGGCGGCGACGATGGCCGAAGAGATCAAGGTCGGCATCCAAGACGAGATCGCCGCGCGCCGAACAGAAAAGAAGGCGCTCCAGGAGATTCCAGATGCCACGGTGAGGGCCCGTGCCGGCCAGGTGGGTTCGCAGTCCGCACGGGATGTACAGCGCGACTTCGCGCCGGCCTTCGGTTTGACCTATCTGGAGCATATCTACTTCTCGCGCAAGCTCAGGGAACAGAAGAAGGCCGAAGGCCTGTCTGATGTCGAGTCGGAGGAGATCGCGAGAAGCGTCCAAAAGAATCCCGAGAGCGGTATCTTCTGGCAGCGGCAATTGCCCCATGGTGAACTCTCGGAGTTCGCGTGGATCAGCTACAAACGCGCTCGGGTGGCTCAGGACTGGAAAAAGTTCTTTGCCAGGAACAAGACCACCGCGAAGGACTTTGCCGCGAAGAAAGAGGCGCTTTTGCAAGCGCACCTGAAAGAGTGGATGAACAGTGAGGTGTCGTACCTCCCCTGATCTGGAAGCGCGGGCTGCCCCCGGCAATGTTCAAGTTCTGTGGGGATGTTCCAGATCCTGGCACCTCGGGATGAGATCCGGGTGTTGGTTGACGCTCTCTATAGCGTCTGACGGAGTCGATTGGTCTTCGATTGTTCAGTGGCTCCACAATGGAGCCAGTGGCTCCACAATGGAGCCACTGAGTTCACGTCCTAAGATTATAAGGATTATCGATCGTCCATCGGGAAGGGGTGGCTCCACGATGGAGCCACTCGGTGCTAACGATTCAAGGGTTGTCGGGAGGGACCTGATCTCCGATAAGTCTCTTATTTTGAGTCTGATAGCTGGATATTCTCCGAACTCGCATAGAGGTCGGCATGCAGTTTGCTCTTCATAAGCCCAAGTTCGATTCCCAGAGTAGCCCCGAAGCATCGGCGTTCCTTTCTTGAGGGTTGACGGAATCGCATTGAGCAGACTCAGGCTCGAGGAACACAACAAAATGTTGTAGATATGAGGAGAATTCTATGTTGCAACAATCTAAACTTGACTACCAAACCAGAAAGACGACCTCGACATCGGCCAGCTCAGCATCCTTGGGGAAACCACCTGCAGGGGGCCATTCCTTTCACAAGATGTGTCTCCTCGTTGTCGCCTCTCTCGCCTTGATCTTTCCAACTGTTTCTAGCGCATTTCCTCCTGGCCACTCGAGCAATTTGTTGCTCGACCCAGGTTTCGAATCAGGAACTCTGAACTTTCCATTCTCTTCGGCCTATCTCGGTACCGTGGCCTTGGACTACGGGGTGGCTCACAGCGGTAATGCGTCGCTACGGCTCACCGCGACAGAGGACAACGCCTCCACCCTTCCATGGTTCAAATCTAGCAAAGCCGCCATCACCACGGTCGACGGTGAAGAAAGCTTCGTCTTGTCGGCTTGGGTCCGGTCGGAACCTGCAGGACTTCCTGTGGGATTGTGGATTTTCTGTTTGGATTCTGATTACGACTACATTGCGCACGCTCGACAGAATTTCTCACCAGGTTCGGACTGGCAGCCCGTCTCGTTCTCCTACACCTGTCCTGCGGCTGCCAGCACCGTTAGCGTTCGCTTGCAAGTCGACACAGCTGGAGCGGTCGCTTGGTGGGATGATTTACGCTTCGATCGAGTCTTCGAGCCAGGTTCGAATCTCCTGGGGAACGGAGGTTTCGAGACCGGCCTTCTGATGGCGCCTTTTGAGAATGCCGTGCGAGGAATCCTTGAAATAGATGAGAACGAGGTCCTGGCCGGGCGGTATTCACTGCGGATGGATGCTACGGATGCTACCCGGCACGCACATACAGTTCCCTACCACAAAAGCAGCAAGGCGGCCGTCGTTGCCCTTCCTCCCACCGGCGCCGCCATGACGTTCTCGGCCTGGGCCAAAGCAGATGTAGACAATGTCAGAATCCGACTCTGGATCTATTGCCTGGATGAAGAATACGAGATCGATGGAGATGTCGGCCGGCGGGGCCACTATGCATCATCGGATTGGCAGAGATTTTCAGTGAGCCACGCTTGCCCTGCTGGGAGTCGCTTCGCCAGCGTTCGTCTGGAACTCCTCGACCCTTTACACACGGTCTGGTGGGACGAACTTCGGCTGCAAGAAGACCCGCGGGTTTCGAATCTCTTGATCGACCCTGGGTTCGAGACCAAGGAAACGGTCCTGCCGTTTGTAACTGCGACGCGTGCTACCCTGTCTCTCGACACATCGACAGCGTTGACTGGCTCGACCTCTTTAAAGATGGTGGCGAGCGATGACGAGGCCTTCACGCGGCCCTATGCAGGAAGCTCTTCTTCGGCGGTGACATCCCTGGGAGAGGAGGCTACGTCGTTAAGGTTTGTCGCCTGGGCAAAAGCAGACACCCCGGCAGTGCCGGTGCGACTTTGGGTTTTTTGCCTGGATGAGAATTATAATTACGAGAGTTACGGGTTCTTGAATGCCACCGTGCCGACCGACTGGAAACGACTGGTTCTCGAGCATGAATGTGCGGCAGAAGATCGTTTCGCTTCGGTACGGCTCGATGTCGTGGAAGGCGGGCGCACCATCTGGTGGGATGCCCTGGAGTTTTCGGAGAACCCAGGAACCTTCGAAGCCTTTCCTCTAGTTCACTCGAGCAATCTTCTGCTCGATCCAGGTTTTGAATCTGGGACTCTCAAACGACCGTTTTCTTCGGCCTATCGCGGCACAGTGGCCTTGGACTCCGAGGTGGCCCATAGTGGCGTTGCGTCGCTGCGGATGACCGCGACGGCCGACAGCGCCTTTACGTTTCCTTGGCAAAATAAACCCACGGCCGCCCTCGCCACGGTCAACGGTGAGGAGAGTTTTGTCTTCTCGGGCTGGGTAAGGTCGGAGTCTGCCGGAACCCCCGTGGAGATGTGGATCTTCTGCTTGGGTCCCAACTACGAGTTAACTTCCGCACGAGACTTCAGGACCTTCGATGCAGATTTGGATTGGCAGCCCGCTACGCTCTCAACCACCTGCCCTCTCAACACCAGCTTCGCCAGCGTTCGCTTACAAGTCAATACCGCAGGAACGACCGCCTGGTGGGACGATTTGCGCTTCGATCGAGTCTTCGAGCCAGGCTCGAATCTTCTGAGCAATGGAGGTTTCGAGACCGGCCTTCTGATGGCACCGTTTCAGGAGGCCAGCGGAGGAACCCTCGAACTGGATGAGAGCACGGTCTTGACCGGGCAGTATGCACTTCGGATGGAATCTACTGAGATCTCCGCGCTCACGATGCCCCACCATTTGAGCAGCAAGGCGGCCGTCGTTGCCCTTCCTCCCACGGGCTCTACCATGACGTTCTCGGCCTGGGCCAAAGCAGAAGTTGGCAATGTCGAAACCCGGCTGAGCATTCTTTGCTTGGATGAAGACTACGAGATCGTCGGAGATCACGGACTCCAGATCGACGATGCCTCGACAGACTGGCAGAAGTTTTCAGTGAGTCACTTCTGCCCTACGGAGAGCCGCTTTGCCAGTCTCCGCCTGGAAGTCGCCGACCCTTCAAGCACGGTTTGGTGGGACGAGCTTCGGCTGCAAGCAGGCCCGCGTCCTTCGAATCTTCTGACCGACCCCGGATTCGAAACCAACCGAAGGTTTTCGCCGTTCGTGAACGTCTACAACGGCACCATGTTTTTCGATAAATCGATCGCCTTGACCGGCTCGACCTCCTTGAAGCTGGTGGCACTCGGTGACGATGCTGTCGCACTCCCTCATTTTACGGATACTGCCGCGTCGGTAGCACCTCTCGGGGAGGAAGCTACGCCTCTGCGTTTCGTAGCCTGGGCGAAGGCCGACGAAGAAGTACTGATCAGGATGTGGATTTACTGTCTGGACGAGAACTACGATCATATGACTTACCCAAGAGGGCTCCTGGAGGAAACTGCGACGACCGACTGGACTCGCTTCGTTCTTGAACATGAATGTCCGGCAGAGGCTGATTTTGCTTCCGTCCTGATCGTTGTGGATTCGAGTGGTAGAACCGTCTGGTGGGACTCTCTGGAGTTCTCGGAGATTTACGGAGCCTTTGATGACTTTCCTGATCCACCTGCTCCCTACACGCAGGTCGCCGGAAGCGACGGCGACTGGCTGAGTTCGACAACCTGGCTGAATGGTCAGATTCCCGGAGATGGTGCGGTCGTTCACATTCCGGATGGCCGCACCGTGACGGTGAACCGCCAAGAGGCCGCGCGACACAAGTTCATCCGGGTCGACGGTAACCTGCTCATGGCAACCTCTGAGGATACCAGGCTGTTGGTGGAGACCCTGTACGTGGGGCCCACGGGATCGTTCCTCATCGGCGGTCCCGAAAATCGTCTTCTCGACGACAAGACTGCGGAGGTCGTCTTCACCAGCAGTGGCGCCTTTGATCTCACCTGGGATCCAGGCCAGGTGAGCCGGGGACTGATCTCAGAAGGCACGGTGAATCTTTACGGGGCAACCAAGACTTCCTCCGTGACCATGACGCGGGACGCTTATGTGGGTGACACCACGCTCACGGTCGACGTGGATCTCGAAGCGACGGGCGCCAACTGGCTTCCTGGGGACGAGATCGTCCTTACGGGTACTTACTTTCGGAGAGGCGAAGAGTCTCGGGAGGAGAAGCGAACCATCCAGTCGGTGGTGGGAGATCAGATCATGTTGACCGAAGGCTTGACTTTCGATCACATCCGAGCCTCTGACACCTTTGCCCTCCATGTCGCCAACTTGACCCGGAATGTCGTCCTGCGGTCCGAGACCGCCAGCTTGCCTGCTGACGAAGACACCTTGATCCCTCCCTGTGAACAGCTACTCCATGTCAACCGTGGGCATGTAATGCTTAGAAACAGCGATGTCGACATCCACCACGCGGCCTTCATCGACCTCGGCCGTACTGACAAGACATGCCCTCTGGACGATATCATCGTAGACATCGAGCAGGGCCAGGAAACGTATGATTGTTCTTCCTCTGAAGCCACCTACCCAGCCGAGCAGAAACTTACCGGCACGGTCAGTAGGCCGGACCCTTCCGAGGTAATGAATCCAAGGGGGCGCTACCCCCTCCATTTTCACCTGAACGGCATCGGAGAACCTGTGCCAGAGATGCCACCCTCGCAGGTCCATGATTCGGTCGTTGTGGGCACTCCGGGCTGGGGATTTGTCAACCATAGCAGTCATGTTGACTTCACACGCAACGTTTCCTACGACTTTGCCGGGGCCGGTTTTGTTACAGAGGCGGGCGATGAGCTGGGAAACTTTACTGAGAACCTGGCCATCCGCGGCACCGGCACCGGCACCGGCAAGTACCGGAAAGCGAGACTCGTATACCAAAACTGCGAACGCCCTCAGCCCCTATCGGACTTTGGCTTCAGCGGCGACGGTTTCTGGTTTCAGGGACCTGCCATCCAGGCGCTAAGAAACGTCGCCAACAGTTGTCATGGCGCTGGCATGGTGTGGTTCACCACCGGCGCGCCCGATGTCACCGACATCGACCCCCTGGACAGCCGGAACAACTATGTTGGCTTTCCCGACTCCGCTCTTGAGCCCACCTACGGGCTCCGCTCCGGCTTCTGTAGTTTCGAGGGCCGCCATTGGGACCATGCCCACGATGAACTGGTGATTTCTGATCTGCCGATCTTGGAGTGCGACGGTCTCGAGTCCTATGGCAATTTCATCGGTTTTCGGCTCCGCTTCAACAACAGGGACAACATTGACTGGTACCGAGACCCTCCCTTCGCATACAATGAGGATCTCCGTGAGAACACCAAGGGGGAGGAGTCTGGGATCCCCGAAGGGGAGTCAGATCCGTCCTGTGAGGTCGGGGAGGCGTCAGGATCGACCTATGCTGTCGAAGGGGCGGCGACCAGTGCTGTGCGCATGCGGGAAAAGATCTCGAATCTCATACTGTGGAACAACGAGCAGGCGTTCCGATCTCGGTACAGCTCGAAGACCGATTTCAAGAACGTGACCGCCGTCAACCGCCTCATCTATTCGGACAAGGTCCGCAATAACTCTGGAGGCGAGCTGAATGCATACGTTAGCGACACGACGATCGACAATATCACAGTTGATGGATATACCATCGCGAACTGGATCTATGGCAGAGGTTTAAGTGATGTCATAACGCCCTCTCCAAACTACTTGAACTACGTCATGACCGAGACCTATGTCCCTCCCGACCCTGACCTCGACCCCGATATGCAAGCTGTATGTCCCGATGTGGAACCACTCCCAGCCATAGCCATTGGGTCAACCGCGGTGCAGCTGTCATGGAACAGGGGCCCGGAGCACAAGCGTTACTTGGTCCGTTACTGGGTCAAGGGTGAGGATTATGTGGAATTCGTTACTCTGGATCTGCCTGATCCTCCGTCTGAGCCTTTGCCTACACCCCTGACTCTGACTCTGATGAATCTAGATCCGGAAACGACCTACAACTATCAGGTGGCGGCTGGCTGCGAGGAACTGCCGTCTGAGTTCTGGAGACCACTGAAGGATAATTTAGAGTCGGTGAAGACGAAGCCCTGAAGCGAGAGGCGCGGCGTTGCGGGTGGAGCTCAGTGTTCTGCCCGCATCGCCGGGTCCGCGTCGGAATCTGATTTGAAACGGAGAGACATATGTTCCAGCGCTTGAAAGATGCACTGTTGCCGTGGTCCTGTTCCCCCAGACTCTGCAAGGTTGGCTGTGTCGCTGCTGCGATTCTCTGTACCATGAGCCTCCCCGCTGCTTCCGGTGCATCCTCCCTGGTTCATTCGAGCAACCTGCTGCCCGATCCCGGGTTTGAATCAGGAGCCTTGGGAGGACCGTTCCTGGGAGCCGCTTTCGGCACCCTGGCCTTGGACTCCACGATCTTTCATACTGGCAAGGCATCGTTGCGGTTTACCGCTGGGGCCGACAACGATTTCACCTATCTGTGGCAAAATCACAGCGACGCTGCCAGAGTCGCGTTCGATGGTGAGCAGAGCCTTGTCTTTTCCGCCTGGGTCCGCGCAGAGCCGGCTGGATCCCCGGTCAAGATGGCGATCATCTGCCTGGATTCGAACTATTCCAACACCGCCTATAAGGTCCATGAGACGTTTTATCCCGGTGCGGACTGGCAGCTCT
>JANVCJ010084854.1:0-10889 GCA_026413505.1 Epizoanthus ramosus | reverse complement strand
ATTGCCATTGCCATTGCCATTGCCATTGCCATTGCCATTGCCATTGCCATTGCCATTGCCATTGCCATTGCCATTATTGTTATGTTTGCGGTTTCCTGCATGATTCACAACAAAATGTTTCTTGTGTTGCGCTTGTGTTTCCTCGGATTTCAGGCTAGACGTTTTTTTAAAATATGCTGCGCTTGTATTTTCTCGGTTGGCACTACATGGTTTAGCGTTGCACTTGCTCTCAGTTCACTCTAGATTTTGTGCCTGTCCTGATTACAATGGTTTAGAAAAGCTACTTTTTTGACAGGAGTGTCAATCGTAAACATAGTTACCATGACAACAGACTTACCTGTATATGTATGAGTTGTACATCAAATTGTGGGCTGATAAATTTTAGGAAAAGTCAGGAAGGGTTAACCTTGTGCACAAGAATAAAGAAACTATCCATTATCTTGTTTTGCGCTGGCGTTACTAGTGAAGCAGACTTAAAAAAACGTCAAAACGTTTCCAGTAGCTGAAGGTATCAAACATCCAGAGATGTACTGATCAACACGTCTTGAATTACTTTATATAAAAATATCAGAAAAACAGAATGAACAAATGCAAGCAAAATGCCTATAAACCAATGGCAAGTGTCTGGACCTACAGTTCGAGAGTATGGCATTGCAGTGAATTGCAGGACGAGGCTTGGTTACAATAGAGATCATTCAACTGCCTCATGTTTAAAGTAGATAACGGGGGGGGGGATTCCCATACAAGACGGGGATGATCGTCGTACCTTGTAGGGGTTAAAATTGTATGATGAGGTTCCGCTTAGGGTGTTAAAGTTATAAATGAGCGTTTGAGTCAAAAAGGTATCTTTTTGGGATTTAATATGCCTAATAAAATGTTCACTGATATATCATTTATATATATATTTATTGTGTATTTCTATGGTACCTTTTAGGGGGGTTAATGAGCTCGAGCCACAATCATTCTAATACCTTTCAGAGGTTTCTTTGAAAAAATTCGATGATCATCCCTGTCATGTTCAGTATGGGAGTCCCCCCCCCCCAGGGCATTTCCGCTCCATTGCATGGAGCAGTCGTTGGTACACATGAACAATTATCTCAGGAGTATACGGTAACTTATATACATATCTAAATGATAAAAATATTTGAAGAAACTAGGTGTAAAGTGGTTTTCACTTACCAGCCCATGCAAGACGTTTAACTTCTGTGGGGTCATGCGAATTCAGTTGACGTCGAACTCTTTCTAATATCATTTGAGAAGCTGAGATCACGGGTGGTTCGGCAAGGCCAAGTTCTTTCAAAATTTTTGACTTTATAATGTCCGTCCACTGCCGAGCAATCAGCGTCTCTTCGCAAGACGTATTGCACCCAGAAACATCGGAAGTTATAAAAAGGCTAGTCAAAACTATTAGACATAATTCAGGTTTTTGGTGATTCATCCTTGGCAAATCACATAACAAAATAGGATACACGCGGCTGCTCGAAAACGGAAAAAACAGACAGCTTATGAAATGAAGTGATTTGTTAACTCAAGTCACTCGATAAGGGTGATTGTTATCTCATATTTATTATTTTATTTCAACACCAGGCATATCGATGCATAAACAACGAGTTAGTGTTTCTTTTTTACCATAATCTCTCCTTAATAGAGACCAGTTCGTTCAGCTAGATGTGAATAGAAAAAGGAGAGTCGACTAAGAAAATGAAATGTTTTTTATGTCGTTAAAAGTTTGTTTTTACATACACTTTGGATTTCCTGTATATTATTAATAAATAATTGAATTGAAAAAAATTGAATTGGAGTTGGCTATTAGTTTGGGACCACGAAAGTGTCATTAATCTTTTCCGGAGAAAAATTGGATATTATGATATATGTGGTATTTTATGCCGAGTACACCAACCCTTGACTACTAGAGCACCTGTCTGAGTACCTACTGTTGCTTATCGATCGATATGCCTTCTTTGATACAATTGTCGTGGAAATACATACGAGGTTATTTTTTTTAATGCGCTCAAACCGCCCTCGATGCCAAGTATACATTTGCGTTGCAAAAGATCCAGAAAGGTCGAACAAACTTACGATAAAAATCACAGCTGTTTGAAATGCTGAGGTTTAAATAAATTTCAAATTTCTAAGCAAGTGCATATTTTCACACCTGTAAAAGCACAGTAATTGCTTGAAGTGACCAAAGATGCGCTTTTAATTTCTTCATTGGTGGCCAAAAGCCGTTGATCACGATCACCTGTTTGCAAAACCGTCCTTATCAGGGTTTTGACAAAATGCTTATAAAATCTAAACAATCCTGTCACTGCTACGGTTGATTCTAATCATAGCATGTCTCGATGGCAACCGGAAGATGTTAGTGACGAGAAGGAAACTGATGTTTCAGTCTAAGTGCAATCTGATGAGACGGACTGTAATTGCAAAGTGGACTGAAATGCAGCCAGTTTAGAAACTAGACGCGTTTTGACACTTTTCTTGCGTTCCGTCACAGACGAACAGAATGCATATACAAAATAAATGCATTTAAAGTGGCCAACTGAGTGCCGACAATATATTTAAAACTTTGGATTGAATTTCAGTAGTTGCTTTGTCTAGGGGGTTAGAATGCTATACGAACCGTGAGAACTCCTGGGCAAACGTATACACTCTCTGCACGCCATGATGGAAGAGAACAATTTTTAACAGTAGCTTAGCACGACAAACTAGATGATCATACATGCAATTTCGTTACGTAAATTGCATAGAATTTGATATAATGTAGAGGAATGTCAAAACTAAGTAGAAATCCATTTCCAGTTTTAAGAACGTGATCGCTTGATGCTTCAGAAAAAAAGAAGAGCGATGTTAAAAATTTAAACATAGATAATATCTAGAGGAGTGATGGTACTTTGTTGCTCAAGGGGTCTTAGAGTTAGAGTTTTAGCAGTAAAATGATCTGGTGTGTGTCTATTAATATGGGAAATTTACAAATATTTGAAGTATTGATAAAAACTACAATTTTGATAAAAACTACAATAATATATAGCGTAATAAAATATACAATATGAAATGTAATTCAAATCACAACAACTATTATTATTAGCTACCATGGAATATAAATTAGAACTGATTTTTAAAATTAAGTCCCTATATAACAGGGCCTTGATGGTGACGAGTCCCATTTTTAGGAACAGTTAACGCTCTTTTGAAAGTGCTCTCAGTATTCTGACTCCATTCTACATCTAAATGTAGTACAAATTTAAAAATGGAAAGGGTACATGCTTGTTGTAACGGTAATTGTTCTGGTCGAACTAGGAAATAAGTCGTGAATTTCGTTCCTTGAAAATCAAATGGAGATACTAATAGAAAGGTCGCACTTCACGCCTACATGGTTGCAATAGGAACACAACTCCAAATTCTTATTTTTTTTTTCACCCAAAATTTGTTCTATAAACTAAAGCTTGCCTCAAATCATCATTTCTTTTCTTCATATCTACTCCAAAAATTTCAGCACTAACTTCAGGCCAGATCAGTATGGCATCCTTATTATTCAAAATTTCGAAACTCGATGCAGTACATCACGAGAGACTAATTAAAGTTCGGGTTAAACCCTAAAACTTTATAATTTAGTTATATCCCCCACTGATATCTACATTCATGCACTCTCCGATTTAATTGCTGATATGAATTTCTCGACGAAGCGAGTCAGACCGGTTTTCTGGAGGCTAATTTGCCCAAACATGCCCAGTTCATGCGAGTCGTGAGAACTGGAAGTGTCAAATACATGATCAAATTATTTTTAAAGCCCCCCCCCAGACGGTTTTTTTGGGGTTTCCTGTAGGTTCATCATTTTCACTGTTATAAATTATGAGAAAATGCTCATTGCAATTACGGCATAATATGAAAGGAGATGCTGGGGTAAAATGTCAAGGGTGCTTTCCACTTGTCGGGCCTGAACGGTCCGACCGGTCAGATCACAAATGGAACGCGACAACTATCGGAACTGGTTCTGGTCAGACTGGGTGGTTCTGCTCATGGATTAGAGTCACTCACTCATGACCTTTTCATTCACAATGGCCAGAAGCAGTTCCGTCGGGCTGACCAGACTGGTCCTGCTCATGGATTAGAGTCACTCACTCGTGACCTTTCCATTCACAATGTCCAGAAGCAGTTCTGTCGAGCGGGCCTGACTCGACAAATGGAAAGCACCCTACAATTCGACCAACGATGTCTTTGGGAACTCAAAAACGGTTTGGTTCGGACAGGTGCCAGGGTTAACTTACGCAGGCATCGGGACAAGTGCAAGTCTGAACGGGGCCTCAGTAACAAAATTGATTCAGAGGGCCAAGCGGTTTAGGGAGCCAAATGTATGCAGTATGGATTATAAGCCCCCTCAACACGCAAACGTTTACATTCGTGCGTTTAGACCTCCCGTCCACACGTAAACGATGAAAATGGTCATCGTAAACGCATATTTTAGAAAATGTTCTCCAAAGTGGATATGTTCGTAAATCATAAACAGAGTGTTCTCATGTGGACACCGTCGGAAACGCATGTTCACATCTTTGGACCCAGTCCACAAATTGCATCAACAACAACAGCAGCAACAACAACAACAGCAACAACAACAACAACAACAATAACAACAACAACAACAACAGGTTTTCGCGTTTTCGAATCGTTTCAGCGTTTTCGTGTGGATGGCTGTAAACGATACACACTTTTAATTGGACTTTAATCAGTGGTAAGGGAGTCTCTTTCTCTTTCCATTTGCCAAACAGAAAATATTAATTGCAACACCAGACGAGACTCAAGAGCTCAAGTTATTCCCAGATTCCCTGTGGCTTCAAGGTCAGTAGCGCCTGTCACGTGTATCGTATGACGAGTGCAATCAACCTAAAATAAAACTAATGCTAATGCTGTGTGTAGTTTTCAGAGACCAGAGGCTGATGTTTGTGTGCCCCGTTACATCATTTTGTGAACGTGCCGCGCATTTGTCCGTATTCTTTCATTAGCCTTGTCCACAGAGTCCGACAAGGAATCAATCTGCTTTGACTGTCTTTGCTGTTCCTGTTGGATTCCCATGGCCATTGACTTCATGTTCCTGAGAATATGGCTCATCTCATCTGCATCTTTGTCACTAACTGATTTATGTGTTGATGTACTCTGGAAAGCTTGTTGTGCCGGGTCAGTGTGGGGCGTGGCATGGCCAATGTACCCTGAACCTTCACCATGCTCCCTGTCCTGGTCACCTAGGCAACAGGGATTGCAAAATAATCATTACAATGCGATTTAGTTTCAAACTACTTCTGGAGTAAGTAAGTAAGTAACTTTATTTAAGTGTTAAATCTTCCAGCTCGTATGAGCTAATTGGGGACACTGGGCCTATGGTTTAACGTCCTTATCCGAGAAAAGGTCTAACCACTCATACAAATTGTAATTTCAATCTTTAATTTATGAAACCGTGTGTAAATTTATTGAGTGTAAATAAAATATGTTGTTGTTGTTGTAGAAACCTTTGTGCTATTGAACTATTTGAAGTGATTACTCATATACATGTACATGTATGATGTTAGTAGTAAAATTAACTAAAATTCAACTAGTCTTTGTTTAGTTTTGCATGATATTTGGCAGACGCTTTAATACAAATAATTGAAGAGGCTAGTGCAAAAACAATGTAAGTGACTTCGTATGAAAATTTAGATTACCCGAAAGGCCATGAAGAGAAAAACTAGCAAAACATAGGGAGAATTGAGAATGTTATCAACAGTCACTAAAATCGTTTCTGCACTAATGTCTTCAATTCTTCAGGATTACACCTAAGAAATGTAATCGATATGTGGACGGATGAACTCTTCACAACTAAATTTGGTACTTCAAGCTGTTTTTGCTGTCTTGGAAGCACGGTGACCCCTATTTTATTTCTTAGTGAGAATAGCCCAATTCTGGCATACATTACTGACTATCTGCAACTTTATTTCGCAAATGAGCACGGTGACCCCCCAATTTGTTTTGCATTTCTGACATTGGAAATTCATAATTGAGCTTCAAAAAAAAATTTAAAAATTCTGAACCTTACGTGCAAATGTGCTTATATATACCTATTTTCACTTTTCTGTATCATCCAATTTAAGAAACTGGTTTATTCATGTACCCTGACAGTTTATAGTTGATTATGATAGTGTTGCCAGTATAAATTTCAACATTCAACTAAAATTAAAATTAGGGTTGAATGCACCCAGTTTATAATATTAATGTGTATACATAAGGTCAGGGGCAGAGAGTGGGGTAGGATTGAGAAACAAAACCATAGCATATTGGGCAGCTCATATCCATATACTGATATCAATATGAGCTACCCAATATGGTATGGTTTTCTAGCTGTTTTGTTGTACACATAGAGGATATTACATGGCCTTGCAGAGATACAATTTTTATCTTCGAGTGTTGACAATATCCTCATGAGTTTGTTTCGCTCACTCGTGAGGATATTGTCAACACTCGAAGATAAATTCATATCTCCACGCCGACGCAGCCATGTAATATTCTGTTTATTATTCAGCAAGCCATAAATATTGGAAATCGTCAGAAAATCTTCGGAAAATCTTCAGAAATCTTTCATTGGTAACTTTCAGAATATTTTTGGAAACGGTCAAAAATGCTCTGAAAGTATTTTTTAACATGTTAGAAATTTTTCAAAAAATTCAGAAAATCTTCAGGAAATCTTCGGATATCTTTGGAAAATGTTCAGAGACGATCGGTAGTTAGATGTCTACTGCCACACCAGGGTTACAAGATAGCTGCGGCTTTTAAATGTGTAGAGAGTGCTATAGGGAAAATTGTTATTTTTCACATGTATTGAAATATGATACTTTGTCACATGTGAAAAATAACAATCTTATTTCACGGATAAATCCTGGTAATTTATGGGTTAGTGAATAATAAACACATAATATATATTATATATACTGGTATACATTATGTATATGCCATGTGGCAGATTCATTTAATGCTGAATTTTTTTCTCTAACTAAAAAGTGACAAGATTATTAGCAATTTGAAGAGTTTCTAGGCATGGTAGAGCTTACAAACTTTTTAGTATTGCTAATAATTATAGCCTAACCTGCAGACACTTTAGACACTTTATGTCCGGATAAAAGTGCAAGAATTTCAGAATGCACAAAATCGACCAAAAATGGTCACTTAGGCTGTTTTTTGCACCCAGCTCTCAATTGTTATAAAATATATTGTTATCTTAGCCTGGAATGGGGTATGGATACGACAGGAAAGCAAAAACGTTGCACATAGTAATGTATTTATCATAACTCAATATTTTGATACTAAAATGAAACATTTGAGAAAAAGAAGAAAGATGAAAAATACCACTGATTGTATGTGATGATATTGTACTACATGTATATCATGAACAAAAACAACATAAAACAGGGTACACATAATTATCTATTTTGAGGACAGGTCTGGAGTACTGAATAGGGTAGGAATATATATATATATATATATATATATATATCACTTATTTTGGCATGCGGAATAGGGCAAGGGATTTCTGGCTTGTGCAGCACAGTCCCGCATTGAAAAGGTTTCTTACCAAGAGAGCCTTGTTGCCTAGTACCCAAACCATCATCCGATACATTTGCAGGTGGCTCTTCATATGCAATCTTTGCACCTACTGCAGGTTCCAACATCCGCAACATATAAATAAGTCTTGAGGACATGATGTGGTAAGTGATATCTCGTTTACCAATACAGTATTTTGAAAACGTCATTTCCCAGGGTGTGTGCACAATTATTTCAGAAATTTCCTTCATTGCAAAAGCATGGAGTAGATTTCGTGAGCTATCCAGAAGGTCAAAACCTTGTTCGGATATTATAAGTGAACCTGAAAGATGCTTCTCTCCTTCGGTACTGGCATATAGTACCACAAACTCAGTTTTTTCGACACTTTGATAATTTTCCGGAACCTTAATCTGAACTTTAGGGCAATCAATATGCCACTGTGACAGCCAAGAGTCCATACTATGAATCAGTGTTTCTGCAACTTCCAAATCACCATGTAACTTATTCATAGTTCTACATGCATCATCGATCTGTTGGCCTTGTCTGTGAAGGGCTTTTGCTGCAGATGTCAAAGTATCTTGGGAGTTGTAAAGTATTTTCAGTAATTGTTTTCCTTCACCATCTTCTGTAGACCTGTAGGGGAAATAAGATTTCCTGATGAATAAAATTCAAATGTGTATGCATTTACTTGCATGTAGGTATGTATAAAACTAAATGTATGTACTATATATATATTTATAAAATAGGGTAGATATATTGTGTGCTCTGATTGGCTAACTGATGGCAAAATGAGTGTTTATATCAGAGGATAAAGACACTATTTTAATCTTCATCTTCTTTTTATTTTATAAAAGCAATATAAAACTGCTGCTTGTGTCTATAAACTGTGATATAAACACTTCAAAAGTTGTAGAGCACTCGAGAAGCAAGAGAAACACTCGGCTTCGCCTCATGTTCCTCTTATACTTCTCTCGTGCTCTACAACTTTTGGCGTGTTTATATCACAGTTTATAGACACTCGCAGCCGTTTTATATTGCTTAAATAAATTTACAATATATACTGCCTACAAGTAAATTAATTCAAGTTAAAAAGGTATCTGATCACAAGAATGCGTTTGAAGCACTTCAGTGGTGGGTAGCTGGTAATCATGGCCACGTGGATGCAGACCTATGTCTCGTCTGTTCAAATGGCGGGTTCGTTCTCAAAAGACGTTACGTCTGATTCTTGGAAATGTTGTCCCAAAGCTTTCTATCACTTTCTCTAACAATGTCTACAGTAGATCTATGCATAGTACTCAAGGTTAAACTTTTGCCATTCTTGCAAAAATAATGTGAATTACAATGACGAAAGACAAAAAATTGTATGCGTAAACATTCAAATAGAAATGTTTGATGGATGAGTACATTGTACATGATTTCTCCTTTGACCGCAAAACAGCCTCGCGTTTCACCAGAAATCAGTCGACAAACGGGATCGAGCAAGAGCCTGCAGAAATTGCCTGACTAGGGAAGAGGTCTCAACTGACTTCTAGCAAGAGAACGTACAGTTTTCAATTCTAGCCAGCCATCATCCCAGTTGAGCCTGTTTGCATACAGGCAACTAGCGCCCAGACAGAGATTTGTAAGATCTGCTGATGCTGAATGCCGAGTCAAATAACACAAACATAAGGCTTGATATTGTAATGGAAAGCTTTATATATCATTCCTCAAGAAGTACATAATTATACACAAGAATAGTGTTTTTAACGTAATATATATTTAATTATCTGTTAGAATTGATTGACATTTAGTGTAATGAACCCAATGAGACATATCTTTGGTTCCGCACTTTCTCAGGTTATTTTGTAGAACTTTTGATAGTTTTTACGTAGGTTTAGGACGCTGATTTAAAAGCTGGCAGCTCCAAAGTTTAGCCAGTTAGTCAATTCCTCCAGTGCTATTGATAATCCGCGACATTGAAGATCCCGAATAACACACTTGAAGAAGCCTCAAAGACCTGCCAAGCGAGTAGAAACTTTACAATATGTACAGGGTTCCAAAGTGGACGGGGGCCAGGGGTCGGGGACCATTTTTTATTTCTTTTTTTATTTTGATCAGATTTTTATAGGAATATCTAATTTTAGCACACTGTCTAGTTTTTAAACTAGAATTTAAAAATACTTATAGATACGTCTAGAACACAGAAAATATTTAGGTAAGATAATATAATATGCAGAAGGAAACCTATGTCTACAAACTCGAAGATTTGATGAACGACGGAATAAGAAACGGCAAATACATAACAAAGTGAGGACACTACCCTAATAGGCTTGTGATGACCTCAGTTGCTATGGAAAGTCTTTCCAAGCCTTTCTAACACGAAATTTTGAGAACACGCTACCGCTTAAAGAGATTAAACCAACCTCGAATCAACCTGCTTTTCTCTATGGCACTGCAAAGACCCACAAGTTCAAGTGCTATGATGAAATTACTAACAAGAATCTGAAGTTAAGACCTATTGTAAGCACCAGTGGAACGTTCTACTATACATGTAGAACAGCCAAATTCCTCGCCTCATATCTGATGCCACTTACTGAAAGCGAATTCAGCCTCAAGAACACCACAGATTTTGCCAACCATCTGAACAACAACAACCTGGAAGAAAATGAAATACCGATTTCGTATGATGTCACCTCAGACTTCACTGAAGTCCCCCTTGATGTCACTTTTGATAATATTATCGTCCAAATCTACAACCAGAACAAACTCCCACAACTCTTGTCCAAACACATCTTCAGAAGACTCCTCAACCGCGTCATCAAGGGCACAGTCTTTACTTTCAATAACCAGCTGTACAAACAAATCGATGGCTGTGGAATGGGAAACCCTCTGTCTCCGGTATTGGCAAATATCTTCATGGCTAAGCCAGAGGCTGACATCGTCAAACCCCACAATCCTCCGCTGTATGTCCGGTTTGTTGATGACTATTTCAAACATTTTAAAACTCTGTAATTTATTTGTATTACTATTTTTAATATTAAATGTTTTCCGCAGTGTAACAAATTTCAACTCAGGGCCTCTCTGAAAATCACTTCAGTCTGTGAGAAATCTCCTTGAAGAAATATTGTGATAAATAAATAAATAAAAAGATCAAAGACCAACTAGTCGAGTTGCTCCATCACCAAGCTCAACAACTACCACCCCAATATCGAATTTACTGTAGAGGAGAATCCAGACCGTTTCTAGGACACGGCTTTCGACACAACAAATGACTACAAGTCGAAAATGTCGGACACAGTTTAAAACCTCATATTTTTAGCCTTTTTAGGAGAGTCGTGCTCTATTCCCTG
>JANVCJ010084843.1:0-10891 GCA_026413505.1 Epizoanthus ramosus | reverse complement strand
TATTCTATTATTATTATTATAATTATAATTGTTATAATTATTATAATTATTATAATTATTATTTATTCAGACAGGACCACATAGTCACAGTACTTGATCTGAATACGAACTCTACACTGATTTGAATAGTTCATGTTTACAATCCAAACCACAACCAGTATATTAGGAAATCAATTTTATCAAAATTTAATAATAATTAAAAGAAGAAGGGTTGTGATAAAATTATCATTACCACTTGGGAAGGTTTTCAGGAAATTCATAGACATTTGTGTACTTAATTTTCAGAAGTGAAGACTCGTAGACTTTCATGGTTTTCGAGGACCTGAATATCTGTCATTAGATTTTTAGGTGCCACAATAAATATTAAGTGAACTGATGAAGTGATGCAACCTACAAATCATACCATTATATATAACCTTCAGTAACAGCTTTACAGTGAGTCTGATTTCTATTTAACAACACTGCATTCCACTATTGTCAGTGCTCAAAATGATTTCTGTCAATTTTGTTGACAATGTGCAACACTTTTCTGATTAATGAACAAGGGAACAGGTCCAGATGAGAGTTGACAAGACTTCACAAGATGTTGGAACCATCACAACATGTGTTGAATCGAGGTTTCAACATTTGTAACCAAAGGTTTTGATACATGTCTCACTAATTCTTGTCTGGATCCCACTCTTTTATATACTGGTCTGAAAAAGTGTCAAAAAAGTGTCATAAAATTAAATGACAAAAAAGTTTAGCATCAGCCATGGTAGTATACTCACATTTTTGTACCCTATTTTAAAAATACAGTTCAAGGAGATCAGTGATGTAGGCAAAAACAGTTCAATAAAGGGATTTGTTGGTAAAGAGGTGAATATTTTGAGGAATTAGTTTTATGGGTACAGTCAGTGCAATCACTTTGCACAACATGATACAAAACATCCACTCCAGTATATATATGCAGCTGACAACTAAGTACTTCTTTAAAAAAAATAAGTACTTTTTTAAATGAACTAATGTAAGTACTTCTTAAAAAAGCTATTAGTACTTCACTTACCAGCTTGTTGTTTCTTCTTCTCCTTCTTCTTGTTCACCTTTTCCACTCGCACTTGTTTCTTCTCTTCAGCCAGTTCCTTTCTCTTATTTACCTCCTCTTCACTCAGCACTTCAAATGTGGTACCCTTACACCAAAAACAGTTCAACATAATGTCACTCACAATGTACCAGCATACAAACAATGTGCCAATTAAAACAAATATTAAACAAGGTCTACATCAACATCAATACTATAACTTGCAAAACTTCAATGTGTGAACATAAAGCAAGTGGTTGGTCAGCACTGATGCTACATTGATAGATCACTCTGTGTTAGCTAGATCAGTTTTGAAAGCTTTAATGCTCCCAATGTCTAAGATGTCTGGCAGAAAACTGTTCCAGTTTTGTTGAATTTTGTAGGAACAAACTGTAGCAATTTTTCTGTGGAAAAAGAGTTTTTCTTGCTCAAGAGTTATGATTTACTGTTCCAACTTCCCTAAGTCTCAAAGGGTGAACTGAACTGAACCTTGATCACTGAATGAATGCAATCCAAGTCATAGGCTTGGAAATTAAAGTAGCCTGACTTCAGATGCTAAGTTTCTTCTCAAGAAGATCACTGCATTGAAAAATTAACATCCGAAGGTCGGAATTTTAGAGTCAGTCAAGAATAATAGTGCAAACGTGAATACTCACTTCGTCACCTGCACAGTCATGTTCTTTTAGTAGCCATTAAATAGAGGAAATACCCTTTCAAATCTGCGATGAGTCCAGCCGTTCCTTAAAGGTTTGAATTCTTTAAAAACCATCCTTTCACAAATTTTGCTCATTGGAAGTCTTGGCAGTAGGTATATAATTATGAATAATTACTGTTAATTAAAATTGATACTGACACTGATCTCGGACATACAGGAATCAATTGGTGTATATTTATTGGGGATAACTTTTCTACACCCACTGTAAGGTGACATGTGTCCATCAGGGTAAGTATTTTCAACTGAGACTTTTGCACCGGAATGTCCAGATATCAGGTAAAAACATGACCTACTGAAAAATTGGATATCTTGTGATTATTAGATAACTTAAATTGGTAAAAAATATTTTTTTCAAATGGGAGTAAAAAGCAAACTAGGAGATTTTGCTACAAATCACTTAGTAATACCTGTTTCGCTTCCAGAAATTCTCCAACATGAAGCTTGGTACTGAAGCTGAAGTTGTCAATACTGAGGTTTGTGATATTGTTCTTGACAAAATACTACAAAGAATATAAGGAATAAAACAAAAACACTTATGAATAATAATCACTCTCAACTGCAGCAATCTATTTAATAGACACATTATTTATGTTTTCTTTGATGAAAAAAGATGGAAGGAATACTGACAAAATATCTAGTACATACTCTTGCTAAAGTATTGCTTACTAATAATACAGAAGCTAAATTAGGTACTTAGGATCCGAAAAGCTTCCTTTACTTATATACAGATAGCAAAGTCATGAGCCCTGTGGATATACATGTACTCATGAATTACACTAGAGATACAGATAATTGTATTAGATGATTAAAATAAACTTTGCATGTCAAGTAATATGTACATAATGTAGCTGAAGAAAATCTTCATACTCCTACCACAACTTTAGCAAAATTCTTCTTCACCAAGAATTCATGTAAAAAAGGAGTCTGTTAATTAATACGCTCACCCCTTCAAAATTTACTTTGCTGGATGCACTCCCCCTCCCCCTTAATCCCTCCCCCTCAAATTATCTTATGGTAATGTCATGCATACATGTACATAAACCTACCCTCGAAACTTCAGGGTAAGTTCTCAATTTCTTTCCACATGGTGCAAAGTAATACACATCACCACGGAGACCTCCTCCAGCACCAACTGGTCGTAGACGGGTTTGCCGTCTCCACCTACAAACAACACAGTGTCACTATGAAGATGTACCAAGGTTCTCAACAGAAATAAAGTAATGTAATTAAAGACATTGCCTCAAAAAATCAGGAGTTAGGAAAAATATTGACAACGTAAGCTTTCAAAAATTCTCAAATATCCCCAAATATCACAGGGTGAGTTCGACTCCCTACATTTTTAAACCTGCAATCTGAAACTGTCACAAAACGTTTAAAGAAAACGAAGTGTTATTTTAGCAAAATAGGACTTTTCAGTGAAAAACTGGCTTAAAATCAGATTTTTTGTTATTATTATTTATTTGGTTCTTATAGTACCTGTAAAACTGTTTTTTAAAAAATATGTTATTATTTTTTTCTGGTAAAGGTGACTGTTACCATAGCAACAGTCATTAATTAACAAATAATTGTAAAATCTAAAATGTGGAGCTGTGTAGCTATGTGCACAGCATGTGCATGTATGTGTACATTATGAATATCTTCCAAGGGCCTTCCATGTAACACCTTCCTTCTTGGACTAATACTGAAAAGTACTGAAAGTATCTGCCTGTACACATCATTTTCAGAGGCAACTATGGATTTGCCCCCAAAAGTATGTGCCCTCAAAGGGCTACAAATATTTAGGACTTTATAACAGAATGTTAAGAAACTTGAAGTACATTGGATATCTAAGGGCTAATACTGATAGAAATCAAGTAGTCTTGGAGTATTATGCAATTAGCCCAAGAAGTTGACTCTGACATGTATGACAGTTTCAACTTGAAAAAAGAAAGCAAAATATTTGAGGAAATACATTAATTAAAAAAAGAATAACAAACTAGAAATTATCAGCATCATGTTACAAGACTGAATTGGTCTTAAATGTGCAAATGAAAACATTGTAAACTAATGCTGTTTCTTCTACATCTGACCAAGTTTACTGTTGAACCTTTGGAGGACTTCAAGATTAATTTTCATATGCTTTGGCCTATCATGCATAGATCTTCACTAAAACAATAGAAAATACTGATTATTTTCACTGAAAATGAAAGCTTAAAAAAGGTTTCCAAAGCAGAAACGTTTAAGCCCTGTCCACACCAAGTCCACACTGGTGCACAACAGCCTTCTACCTACCCCATTCCAAGTGGGATCTTGACACTTGCTTCATCAGCAACACGACGTTTCTTTCTTTGCCGACCTGGTCACATACATGTTATAAAAATTAGTCAAAAACAAATTTTATGTCCGAGTCTGATCTTTCACTTGTGGCACTCGCAGTCACACTTGTAAACAGTTCTAATTAAAAGGTTGCTCCAAGCTAAAGTAAGAACTGAGCTATGTAGAATAACAAAAATGCAAGGAATTTCCAAGGACTTTGCTCCAATATTCTCGTTTTTCAAGGTTTTGAAGGCCTTGAATTTTTATCAACCAATTTCAAGGATTTTCCAGGAATTCAAGGCATGTGCAAACCCTGACAATTGGTGTAAATAATTTTAAGATAGGATCTCCATGGACCGGGATTATTGTTAGTAGTAATGCTATATTATCTTCTGAAAGAACATTTTATTGAGAAAATGCTAATTATACTTTTGTTAATCTTTCTTGCAAGTGAACAAAAGTAATATTTGCTACTCTCTTTTCTTCACGATACATGCATTATTTAGCTTTGAAGATCCAAAGTTTGCTTTCCATATAAGGAATGTGATGACATCATCAACCATAAGGTCTACAAAAACTTCCTTTTATAAATTAAAAGTCAGAATAGTCTGATGGCTTAATGGAGCTCTTAAGGTTCTTAGCAACCAGCCATTTCTTTAACTTCAGTGCACTGTTAAAAGGCCAAATTTGATTAACAGAAAATAGTTCACTTTGCATTGCATTTTTGTGCTGCATGTTCAATAAACTGCTCTCAAATCCAAAATGGCAGCATGGTAAACAACTATGTTTATTCAAAGGCCAAAAAACTCCCACACACTTGATATGGCCACTGGTTCAAAAGACTGGTGACAATATTTTTGTCGAATGCCCTTGTTTTATTATAATGTTACTTCATCTTCAAGGCCCAGACTGACTTACTTCATAGCAAATATAAATGAGATTTATTTCTAAAACTGATATAATAATATATATATAAAACTTTGTTTAATTGCCCTATTTCACTATTACGTCACAGTTTGTTTACATTTTACAAACTCAAGAAAGACACAAACAAGTTGTGATATAAATATTAACTTTAAGAAAAGTAAACCGCTGGTTCTGTACATTTCAATTAATTTTCTGAATGAAATATGTGAAGTCTCCTTTGATTTTGGACTTCAAAAATCTGTGTTACTGTTGCATTGTGGGATTGAAGTGGGGCAAAACAAAATGTAAACAAACCACATTTCAGCTCAGTTCCGACACAAACGAAGCTGTGAAACAAATTTGTTGCTACATTTCATTGTTCATATGATCATACGAATCAGATCTAACATAAAGCTGGTGAGTTTGACCCTTTATCACCTTTTGTTTATTACATTGAAGAATCCTATGACATAATAGTGAAATAGGGCAAATTAGTAAAATTAGAAAGAGCTGTAAAATATCTGCAAGTCGTTTATGTTCTTTGAACATTGTGTTTGGTGAAATCAAACTTTTCAGAATATCAGAGCCAGGAAACTGCATCCAACTGAACAAAACAGTGCTACAGACATTTGGCAGTAGCTAAGTTTGGAGTCCAATTGGAAAAGAAGACTGTTTGATCAAATTTATGGTCTCTCAAAAATGTGTGGAAATCTTGGGAGAAAGAGAGGTCTATGGGCCAAAGAAATTTAGTTGGGAGGGAGTATAAGAATGAAACCTTCTAGGGGGTGGGAGAGGGGGACTTTTTCTTGAATAATCCAATACATTGGCCAATCAGCTATCACTTCATCAAACCTGAAATCACAATTGATTGGCTGGGTAGACAATGAACAATTATTGGATGGGGTTGAGCATGGTAGCAAGAATTATCAAGGCCGAGGTTTGTGTTATATGTCAAAGCCGAAGGCTGAGGTGGATAACATAAACAGAGGCCTTGAAAATTTGCTATCATGTGAAAACCAAATCCAATAATTACTTGCAATTTTACATTTGAAAACAACTTTATTGACCGCCATCATGAACTATTTTCTGCAGAAATTACTTCATTTCTACATGTATGCATAAGACTATTGTCTGTAGATATGATGTAACGATTTTACATCACCTGGAATTAACAGTGCATTTTCAGCCAATCAGAATCGAGAAAGTATGAAAATGTATAATAATAAAAAATGTTGTATCGTAGAGTGCTACTGCACAAGCGAATCTTAACTTGTTGTTTTGATAATGGCAGGAAAGGAGTAGAGTTTTACCGTGCTTTGCAAATGTCTCAAAAACATAGTAACACTACTCAACTGTTATCAACTGTTATTATTTGTGTTACCCAATAAAGTTGTTAAAAAAAACACATTGTGAGCAAATGAAACTGTTGAACATGGTCACACTGCCACATACCTGTTTGTTCATCAGCCTTTCGCTTCCCTGGGGAAATCCCACCACTGAATGATACATCACTACCATGAGCTAACAAAGTGCTTTGATCATTTTCATCATCCTCTTCATCATCATTTGCGTCATCATCGTCATCATCATCGTCATCACTCCCTTCACTGTCACTGCCACTGTCACTGATACTGCTGTCTTCTCCTTCCCCATCATCTTCCTCCTCCTCCTCCTCCTCCTCCTCTTCTTCTTCACCATCACTCTCATCATCACTTCCACTTTCACTGTCACTCTCGCTGCTAACATCACTGCTTGAACTTTCTTCATCGCTACTCTCTTCATTATAGGTTACACCCCTAAAGCGTGCTATGATTTGTGGTTTTCCCGAGCCTGGTACATGTTGACCAGAAGAAATCTGGACAGTTGTCTTTGGTATACTTACAGTTTTGGAAGCTGGTGAAGACATCGACAAACTTTGCTTTGTAGCAGATTTAAATTTAGACTTTCCTGTATTTGATTTTGATGGTTTCACTTGTTCTTGAATTGGTTTCAGAATTTCTGTATTGAGTTTTGACATTGTTAAACTTGTCTGCTGACCCAAGAGAGGCTTTCCACCCTTCATGGAAGTAACAAATGCAGAAGATATCTCACCTGGCTCAGGTTGCTTTGGAATGATTCCTTCCCTTTCATTTAGGATGGACTTGGGCACTTCTAATTTTGGTGGTGGAGGTGGTCTTGTTTTTGTCTTGTGCAACTTAGGGGGTGGTGGTAAACTAGATTTAGCTTCAGATCTGCTCTGTGGTGGATTTTTTTGCTGTTTCTGATTGAAATTTAATCCATCATCCTCAATATTTGATTTTGGCAGCTTGTTTAGTGTTTGGGTCTCCATAGGATGATCTTTTCTGTTTTGATCAACTAACATTTTAGTATGTTCTTGTATCTGAATCTTTTCTCTTTCATTTTCACTATTTTTCAAATCTCTATGTTGGCTGGCACTTAGCATTTCTTTTCCCTTTCTAGATTCCACATCTCTCTCACTGCCGCTATCATCGCTGCCGGGTCCAAGCATGTGAGCAGAAGAACCAATATCAGATTCAAGCGTTTCATGAAAGTCCCTACTGCTTCTTCTAATACGGTTACCATGGTTACTCCAGTTCATGCTGTTTGCCGAATTTGGACTTGTGTGGTGGACAAAGCTGTGCATAGGAGGAGGGCTTGCCGAGGGATAAAATATACTTGATCCAGGTGCAAACACATTTGATGAGGACACACCATTAAGTAAACTACCTCTTGACCCATCATGGAGTTCGTGTGATGAGTGTCTGTGTTCATGTTCATGTCCCATCCAGCCCGCTAGGGGGCTTGTAAAATATTCTGGGGTTGTTACACTGACACTTCGGGCATGACTATGGGGTGACATCCACCACCCTGGACCCCCTGAGTTCCCACCCATTGCCCCATGAAGGGGACTTGGTGATGTGAGACTGCTCTGGGATGCAAGAAGTGGGTCATGGGCAAGGCTGCCAGGGTAATCAGCTCCAGAATGGAGTCCAGGTCTTCTACCCATTACAGAGAACGCGCTTGGATGAGAATGCATGCCAAATGCCCGGTCGTGAGATAACGGAGGCGACCGTAATACTGGATTTGGATGCCCTGTCAAACAAAAGGCAACACAACGATTGAAGGATGTCGACTGTAGACCTAATTTCTTGGCTATTTAATGTTCGCCATATTACACGGTGTGAGTAAAACTAATAAGACTGGGGAGCTTACAGGGATTTTCCTGGTCGAGGGATATTGCTTGAACTCAAAAATGCCGTTACAAAACAAACTTCTAGTTTTAAAATGGTACAATAACACACTCACCAGGGCTGCTATCGTAGAAATTATGAGAATGAACTGGACTGTGGTTTGGAACTTCTCGTCGATCCATTTTAAAGCGACTCTTCGGAACTTTCTGGTCTCACGAAGCTCTCTCCTAAGAGATCAAAACCAAGATGTCAGCTACATGAAACAATAGCTTGAATAGAGATGATGATGACGATCTGCGTGCGTGGATCGATCTCGCGATGGAGGTTGGAGTAAGGGTAGCATTATGCACAGTTTAGACACATGTTTATTTACAACCGATTGTAAAAATCTTCCTAAGCATTCTCCAAGAATATTTATTCTTAAATATGGCGGAAAATACCCGAAATATTCGTCTTTTAGTCGGCTATTCCACGCCCTGCGACAACTATAAAATCGAGCATGTAGTAGTCCGATAGGAAAGTTACAAACTATTTGTCAAGGATAGGAAACGTGGATATGAATTAAAATGTCCCTCTTACCGGCAAATGTCGTTCCAATAGTCTTCTCAAGCTGTTTTGAGGTGTCCGGTGTGTCTTCTATGCAGCATCTGGCGGTTGTAGAGGAAAGACAAAACCAGCCATTTTGGATGGCGATTTTAGGAAATTTTGAATCTCGAAAGCACAGGAAACCCTGCAAAACTAGCTCTGGAAACGTTGCAACACGTGTGCAAATGTGTTTTTTGGTCAACTTGAGCCTTGAGGTTGCTAGGAATACTTGGGAGAAACGATAATCTTCGCGAAAGTCGAAATCAACGCGAAAATTTACCTTTTAGAGTTGTTTGGTGCGATATTGAGGAAAGAAGGGGCGAAGGATAGCATAAAGCGCATGTGGTACGTGACGTCACAGAATTGTAAAACAATGCCTCGTGAAATAATCAAAAGTAAACTGACTCGCTACGCCACGAGTTTCGGTAAAGAATTACCACTTTGGTCTCCCTCGATATCTTCGACTACTGGCCGCCGGGGAATGGAAGGGACAAGTTATTTGACACCAGGGAAGCTGTTCCTTTATTTGAATTCTCGTGAAATGTAAAAATAATCGGTCTGATGCACTCCGAAATTCCCAGACAGTATTGAAGTGATGGTATAAATTTGGAAGCTGAAGGGAAACCCACCGCCTCAAACCACACACACTGTGTAAATTTTGAACCATTTACTCGTCTATTTGAGAGCACATTTGTTTGGGAGATGGTTTACTGCCTTCGGGAGGAAAATATACCCGCGCGGAGCTCTCGTGTGGTTTTTTAAGTTCCTGATCTGTGTTTCGACAAGGGGGATTACTCGCATTGCAAATTTTGTTCTTTCCTTCTGGTTTTCTGTTCGATATCAATAACATGGTCGACTGTTAAGATCAAATAATGGAGAAACTTTCACCCCAATCCCGATTGTTCGAATGTAATAAAACGCCATCTCAAACAACTACTTGAGAGCAAGGATGAAATAGGAAATTTAGTCATTCGATCTTCATAAATTCCTTGGGAACTGTAGTGACTAAAGTAAACGCAGGGAATTTGAAAATTCACTCAAATGTCAAAGCGCTAATTGTGTGATGAATTTGAAGAATACCATATTTAGAAGGCCAACATCGGAAAATAATGTAGAGAACTAGCTTTAACTTAATTTTCAGTTCCAAAGACAAGAACTTGTAAGATTGAAAGAATACAGGTATTTCATTATTAAAACGCTGAGAATCAGGTCCCTTAGAACAAACTTCGTAGGACCAGAAAAAAATTGTTTAAACTCGACAATCAAACGCACTCCAATGATATTCGAACAATTGCTATTATCGTAATTCACACCGCGACCATTGCTTTGTTGCAGCCAGCAGCGATTCTCTTCCATTTCCAAGTCGCGTTGAAATATGTATCCGCGCCGTCACTCGATATATTATAGTCAATTTTATGTAAAATATTCGAGAAGTTGAATTCTCTTAAGGGAAACAGAAATTTTAAATTGGCAGCGGTGAAGAAGTGTTAATAGCGGGAGTCATTACCCGTAAACCCATTGATAACTTGCGATTTGATTGGCTGCCTGATACGAGTGATATTAGTGTGTTTGTCATTGCATTCATTCGGTTGACAGCTTTTTTTCAAACAAAGCATTTGCAACTTGGCGTCCAACTGATCACAAGCACTTCATCATTTCGCTTCAATGCACTGACTTTGAAAGGATTGGAACGGTTATCGGAGAATCAGTTGACAATTTTTTGTGCGATGTCTCTGCGTGTGGATCAGAAGGCGAAATGCTCATGTCACGCACGCGCGCGGCGGGGACAGCTGACACTCCACTATTGTCTGGCTGCGAGTGAGAAAGTCTGGACGGTTGGAGAAGATGATCAAGATCATAAGAGTAGAAATCTTTTCAAAAATTATTTATTATTTTGATACCATACTTTGAAAGTTGTTCATTTAGTCAACTCAAGATGTTTTTTAAAATGCAACACACCTACCTTTGAATAATAATAATAATGCACTGGTCAATATAAATATACTCCTCACACTTCTCTGGGCCCCCCCCCCCCCCCCCCCCCCCCCCCCCCCCGGGCGCGGGGGGGGGGGGGGGGGGGGGGGGGGGGGGGGGGGTGGGTTGTGGGGGTGTTGTTGTAGGTGGGTGGTGGGGTGTGTC
>JANVCJ010084842.1:0-19069 GCA_026413505.1 Epizoanthus ramosus | reverse complement strand
ACAAACTACTCAAATTATATAAATAGCTCGAGAACATTAGACTAGCATGCTGCGCCAGCATTCTCCTTGAGTTTATAATATTATTGCTCGGATGCGCTTGCAAAGTTATGTCCGTCGATCGACCATTGCTTTAGCACACGTTCAACTGACCTCGTAGGAAAAGACATAATCTACAAATGAATGTGTAGCGATATGAGGAACGTGAGCAGTGTGTATGATGTAATGGGACAGATATTTACGCTGACGAACAGCGCCAACAAAGCTGGAAAAAGGTAAGTGTCATGCGTTACTGAACTCCTACGCGAGTCTACCTTTTGCAAGAGATTGCAGTGAGCAGAACCCAAAGCAGTATAAAAAAGCATTTGGTTTTCATGCTACATCATTTCTCTCTTTTGGTTATACACATCGAACGTTCGTTTGAAACTCGAAAATAGTCTGTTATAATATTTTTTATTATGGCATCGTCTGTCAAGCGAGGGGAGCCTGTTTGCCCTAAAAAAGATTCTTCCCCATTCGATATCGGGATTGTGTACAAAGCAATCAAGGTCTACCGACACTGAAAAATTCGAGTTTATTGACAACATCTGGAAGCCAGATCCCCTCTTTGAGTTTCCCAAATCGCTAGAAACACAGTTTAGACATGAATGGCTTCTGCGTTACCCGTGGCTGGCCTATTCGAAGTATTTAGACTGCACTTTATGTTTGCCTTGTGTAATGCTTTGGAAGAGAATGTGGAAAAAATGGCTCAAAACTAGACAAGCTCTTTCAAACTCCTTTGACATTTTGGACGACGGCAACAGACAGACTGAAGAAGCACACGGATGGGAAATGTGATACCCACAACCTATCTGTTCTTGCCATGCACAATTTCCTAGGGGTGATGCAAAGGCAAGCGGTCCCAATTGACCAGCAGCTGAAACGTTTGATTTAAGCCCAGTTCAATTAGAATAGGAAAAAATTGAATCAATCGTGAAAACAGTCATTTTGTGTGGCCAGAACAACTTTCCCTTGAGAGGCAAAAGGGACGATAGTCCCGATAATGAGCTGTTGCAAGGGAATTTTCAAACTCTTCTGGAGTTTCGCATCAACAGCAGCGATGCAACACTCAAAGAACACTTTGAGAATGCCCCACGAAATGCTACCTATTGATCAAAAACGATTCAAAATGAGATTATTGATACTGTGGGGAAGTATATAGTCTCAGGGCTCGACGTTAACGGTGGACCGATAGACATTGTCCACCAAAAATGGGGCCGGTCTAGTAAAATTCATGGAAAACTCTCTGTTGGTAGACCGTCGTGTCTACCAGCTTTTATATATCTAGTGGAGTAGCCATAAGACCATATTATTGTTTTAATTTTTGTGTGTTCAAAAAATATTTTCTTTGGAACCGCTTAAGAGATAGGATATCAGAAATGTTTAGGTTTGCAGCTCTTAGTTCATGTCTTACTTCGCAGTACACACACACACTCGCCCTATCTTCTGCCATATTGTTTTGCAATGCATGCTGGGGTAGTGCGTTTCAATCCCACGTGCCAGTGCAAGCGTAAGTATGTGCTCACTGTCACACTTCGCCAGCAAAGCAATGCAAACATGTGGAAATTTCTCGGAAATGTCAAAAATCCTGAAGAAGAGAGATGAAAGAAGAGGAAGGACATGGCAGAAGCTTATGAAAAAAAACAAAAGGACCAGATCTTTCAAGAGCGAGTGGATTGAAAGATGTGAATGGTTGCATTATGATAACGAAGAAAATGTTCTGTTCTGTCGGCCGTGCAGTGAGTTGTATAAGTCCAACCACATCACTTCCTTCAATTTTGTCACTGGGTCGACTAACTTCAAAGTGGACACACTTGATATCCATGCCAAATCAGGTAGACATATAACTGCTGCTGATTTAATTGACTGTGTCCTGTCAATTCGAACTGCAAACTCAGATCCTGAGCGAGGTTTCAGCCATATGAAGGGAATCAAGAATGACTGGTGGTCCAGTCTTAGCAACGAATCACTAGATGACCTTCTGGGCCCGGTTGCTCAAAAGTCGGTTAACATTAACCAATGGTTAAGATTTTAACTCACGATTGGGTTTACTTCCTTATTGAATGATTTGGGCTTTCATGTTGGGTTTACGTAATTGTGTTTCTGAGGAATATTCCAATAATAATTTATGGGCACCGGATTACATATTCCTAGATGAAGAAATCACATTTAAAGTTCGGTTTAACCATAAATTAATGATAACCGACTTTTGAATGTCCAATGTCATTTTGACTCAAGCCTTGAGACACAATGTGTTTCTACAGCCAATAAACATAACATTTATTATTGCTTGTTGTATATCATTTTTTATGTGGCATCATGTGTCTGATATCCGACTTGCACATGTCCAGTATGGTCCACCAAAATTTCAGCAGGTCCACCAATTTTTTTTATGGTGGACCTGTTGTCTACCTACACATAAAGTTAAGCTCTAGCCCTGAATTCCCACTGACAATGTCTTGGGCTGCCTGTGACTTCACCAGTGAATACAAATTTAAAACTACCCTGCTCCTGGGGTGGGGGCATTTTGTCACCTAATCACTACCCTAAAATGGGGCATTTGAACAATTGACACAATTTGTTGCCCCAGAAGAGCGTGCAGAATTTGAAATGAAAATACACAAAATGATGGTGTCAAAATGTTCTGCGGCAGTACTAGATACATGTTTAATTTTTGATTTGATCTACCAAGTACTTCATGGTACTGTGAAACTTTTGTATTCTAGACTTGACTCCTTTGAAACAAATTCAATGGCAAAGCCATTGGTGTTACATTCACTGTATGGAAGAAAGGGACATTGCAGAATTTATCTGACTGCTAGTAGTATTCTGTATTGCACTTGAATTTCATAACTAAAATTGCACCCTATCACTCATGCCAAATATAAATACATGTAGACCATTTTACAATTCTGTTCAAATGTAATTTGCGTTGAACATGCACTGTTAGAGAAGTGAAATTATTTAGCATAATAATAAAACTGATATACATATCAAAAGGACGAGGGTTTGTATCAAATTATGCCACTCAACGTTAGTCTCGGTGACAGGCCAGGCTTGGCTGCCGGCTGCCTTTCGCAGAACTATAAAATGGTCACTATCACTATGTCTATGCCTATGGTCATGGAGTATCAGTATGGTCTATTATTACTATTAATGACAACAGTTATTAAACTAGTAGTAGTAGTTATAAATGTTTTAGATTATACAAAAAAATTAAAATTAAATTCTCGAAACCGAACTACTCATTTATAAATCACACGGTAAAACGTGAAGCAAACGACAGTAGTTACCTCTCTGCTGCTAACGACAATTCCACTGTTATATTCCACGGAATTTAATTCGTCTAATATAAAATTCAAATTTGTTAGATGAGAACCATCCGTTGTGGGGCTTAGTCCAAGAAGTCGTCCAGAAATCCTTTGCCATCTTGAATTCTCACTTTCTTCAGCCATTGTCAAAGCACAGGTTTCCTGCACCTACTCCATTTTCATGAAAATACTGCGTAGTTGAAGCTGCCTCTTGAAGACAGGTTTGTCCGCCATCTTGCTTTCTGGGTCCCTTTGACACGTCAAATCATGAACCTGTACTTGTGGGCTTTCTGCGTCACCCAAAATAGGGACATTCTTAAAACACACCTCGGAAATACTCATTTCTGTTCCTGTATGGACAGAAATTGTGAGGCATAGAAAGTATACATTTTTAAAACAGTAGATAAACAAGAGTGCTATGGAAAGCCTCTGTAGCAGAGTTTATTTATTTTAGTTTTATTCATAGTTTTGTTTAGCTACTTTTAAGGCACCAAATCCTGTTACGCCATTGTGTCCTAGCACTGTTCCAACCCCCACAGGCCAGGTTGCTACATCCGGAAGCTTTGTGCATGAAACAAAAAAATCCGGTTCGAGAAATATCCAGTATCGGTGCATCCACTCTCCAAAATCCATCAACGAAGGCAATTCTCAAGAGCAAATTATGTACTCAAGTGAACTTGTTTTAAACTGACGTGGATTTCAGTATCATTCGTATTTGCATTTCACGTGTTGTCACGGTGGCGGATGATAAATCATAGTATCTTTCATTTAAAACGGATAGTGTAGATTTCGCAATTTGTGCACTGGCAACATCTGACAGAGCATGGATTTCAAAATCAAATTAAACCCAGCTGGATTTCTTCATTCAATCGTGAATTACACCTCATGCAGTATTGTGAACTACAAAGTGATGCGTTTCAAGAGAAGATTTATCTGTTCATTCCTGCTATTCCTAGTTCTTTTGTACATCTTGCTTGGACTACGCTCGAAAAAATTAAATGGAAAAGCTGTTGAATTCTTGGAACACGACGCGATTGTTGTAGCTGAGAAGAAACATGGCGTTTTGAAGACTGGCTTGTCTTTGCGGTCAGTGGATTATCCTATACAGTCTAAAAAGTTTCCAACATCGCTGAACTCTTCCTGGAATGTCCGAACGGGGCTGTTGAATGTACATAAATGGAACGATCTTTGTGGAGACCATATCCAAGCTCTGAAAAACTATCCACTGTTTCCTAATGTACCCTCCTCAAGGAGATTTGTTTCAAGCTTAGAAATTTCAAATCTGGGTCAGCGACATGGCAAGAGAGTATTTGGATACCTGGCGCTACCCAAGCGAACTCGGGTGAAATTCAGTCTACTTTCAAGCGGAAGTTCAGAGTTGTGGTTGAGCACTGATATTCGTCCGGAAAATTGTGGACTTGTTTGTAGCATACTTCATTTGGGGAAGAAGAAAAATTCTTGCCAAGGCTTTCAAGAATTGCTAGTGACAAAGGACCTTTATTATTTTGAAGTATTGCACAAACACAACACGGGAATAGATCATTTACAACTCCACTGGAAAATTGATGGTGGATCATTTGAACCTATTCCAGCGAAATACTTTCGGCGTTTTCAAGACGATCAAGCCATTCCAGACGATATGGTTGATTTTGAGAGCTTTCCTAGAGCAAATCTTCCAATGCACCGGAAAGGAGATTTTCCAAAATACACACTAGTTGATGAGCGCAGAGCTAAAATTTATCGTCTCCCCTTCATAAGTGACTTGGACACAAAAGATCTTTTCACATTTTGCCCCTACAGACCTAGTTATATTCGGGACAAGCCGGTGAAGCAATATGAGTCTATCTGGATGACGCACTATACAGCAATTTACCCGCCAGATGACAGCACTATACATTATAGAAAACTAAATGGAGCACCGAGTTTTGGAAATGATTTCATGGACGAGGAACATGCTAGAGACATTGTAAACAGAGTGATGGAAGCGATAAAAAAGAAACATCAAGGGTATGTATACTGATTATAAGAATTGGCACTGGAAGTTTCAATAAGCCTTGGCCAATCAGGGACTGCGGAGCATACTTCAATTGGGGGGGGGGAGGGGGCTAGCTAAACCATTTTGTGTCAATTTTTGAGACAAAGAATTATTTTTGTTCTGTGCAGTAAAATGTTATTATATTATTGTTCAGAAGTGATTAGTGATCTTCTGTATTGTTGAGAAAGTTGTTTGTTCTAAGTTATAAATGTATATAGGATTTGATTAGAAACCTGCTGCTGTACAAATTCAGACTTTTATGGAATATATACTCGACCTTGTTATTACATCATTGTTATTATTGTAAGTTATTACTTGTTAAAATTGTTATTTTCAGGCCTCACCTGCAGCTCTGGCCAAAGAAGTGTTGGCTGAGATCCCAAAACAGCTGACAGACTACTACAAGATCAGAAACATTTTACCTGACACACGTCCAGGAGGACCTAGATAATATCACAGGGAACGCAAATCGTGATGCATAACATGCACACATGCCCTGACTAGGTATCTGGGGCTCATAATTCAAATCCTGTTTCTGTGCAAATGAGAGCCCTGGATGGCCATGATTCCGAGTTCATATTTATCTTAAACTTTAAAGGTATATGATAAGGCTCTGATTTTTGCTTCAAAAACAAGCATAATATCAATAAAATATAATAAGCATTTATAGTGAGGCTTGATTTGTATGGAGTGATAACAGATAACAGATGATAACAGATGTGGCCTAGCCGTCTTGTTACACAACATCACAAAGTGCCTAGTAAATTATAGTTACCGTAATTAAGATCAGCTGAAAGTTGATGTGTTGTGTTTTTTGCTGTGAGGGTGGAATGTTTGAGCTGACATTTCGAGCACTAGTTCTGGATGAATAACAACAGCTCCCTCTTTTGCTCTGATGAAGGGCTACCACAAGAAACATCAGCTCAAACGTGTAGGTAAATATTACAATACTAGTCTGACTATGTTTCTAAAGTGTTAACAAATATTTATTGTAATAAATATGGAGATCATGTCAACTTGTGAACATTTTGATTCTTTTTACCAATATGAGTTACAAGTTTCTTAGTAAGGTTAAGAAATCGTATATTATTAGCCTGCAGCTGTTTCATGTGGTTAGGGATGCTGAGGAGTGGAAGAATATAATTATGAACGCAAAAAATTTGTTTTAATTTGCTTTTTCCTCTCTCTCTCTCTTTTTCTCTATAATAACTTTTTGTCTTCCTTTCTTGTGCATTTATTTTACAAATTCTTTGATCCCCCCTCACCCTCCCAAAAAAAAAAAGAATCAAATTGTCCATCCCTTTCTTCTAGTGTTATGGAGGTGAACATTGACTCCAGATGTATCAGTTGCATTTCTTACAGTATGTGCAAGTTGTGGCCATTACTAGCTTTTAAACACAGAACATGACTTGCGTTTTTCCAGATTTGTTTTTTTATATGTAATTCTAGTTAGAATCGTGTATTTTAAAAACAATCACTAAATATAAATGTCCATCAAAATCCATGCTGTGACACTGTTTAAATCTAGCAGGACCACAAAAGGCACTGTATAACATTTCACCCTCCCCCCTTCCCCTGCTAGTGTAGTGCTTTGAAAAGGAGACTGCATTTACTGCAGCATGATGTTTGACATAGCAAACAACTTGTTGGTGACTTGGTAGTCTTTGAATTCAGCTGCCTCGTGTCAAGCACAAATGGATTTTACTTGAATTTCAAATTCAAGTCTTGTCAGTTGCATGCTCAAATAAGAGTCGGTTGAATTAGCTGGCTATAGCTACTCAGATACTTTTTAGCGTGATTGAACCAAGGAGTCGACACGTAATATAGCTTGGTATGCATGTGTGCACAGGGGTGATGACAAGGAAGTCCAGAGTTTCATTCCTGGAACCTGTTAGGGTTAGATAAGCACCATGCCATCCGTTAATCATTGGTCTAGTATCGCACCATTCTACCAGGCAGCTTAAACCAGGAAAAAATGTTGATACCATGTACTCATACAGGTACTAATGAGTACTTGGCATGGAATCATTAGAATTATTAGTTTTGGAAAACAAACAAAGTTCAAGACAACATCAACATATTATGTTCTATCTGACTTTTTATTTACATAGTATTCATATTTGATAACAAGTACAATACCTATGTCCACAGGTACATGACAAGTCCTACCGTACATGCAATTCTCAAACATGTGAAGCAAAACCTTCAAATTAATCCTTTTATACATGATTGTACAATCTCAATATAAACCCAATGTACTCTTGTTATGTTATGTAATTAATTTAATTATGTGAACTGATTAAATACCTATTCCAAATAAAATAGTAGCAGTAGTACAACCAGAAATATTATATAAGTTTGCAATATTTGTCATTTTAAACTCAAAATATTGCATCTAATTTTGTACAACAGAGAGCAAAATCAAGATTAAGTGTTAAAGGTCAGTAAAGTATCAGGAGTGTGGATGGGCATATGCACTACCCCGTCGCCCAGAAACATTCCAAACTTGTGGGTACTTTGAAACATCCAAACAATATTCAGCTGACTGTTTTAATTAACAGCTTTCACAATTGGTAGATACCATCCTGCAATGGTGTTTATTGCAAAATTGTAATCAGGAGTTGCAGCACAATAAAATAATGCTTAGATTCAGTTGGATTTTGCATGTGATGGTGAGAGGCTGGAGTTTTGAAAGTTTGTGTTACTTGCATTGCCAAAGCTAATTTAGAACATTGTTCTGCAAGTTGTCTTAAAAATATATTCGAAAGTGCACACTATATTTATTTAATTTATTATAAACTTATTACACTATGTTACAATTATGATTATTTATAATGATAATAATTGAATTGATAATGCTCAACTGAATCAAAAACCATGATGTGGATGCCCCTATAAAGTGTAAATACATTTTGTTCATTACTAATAAAATTAAATGCAAATGTTCAAGATATTATTAAAAAATTTAGCCTTCAACTAACTTATAATCAATGTTTTGCAATAATATTTACAGCTGATGGTGATTATGGTCAATTGTTAGATGAAAACTTATTAGTAACTACTTTACTTGAGTAATTTCTTTGTCTGCTGGCTCTTAGTGTGAACCCTAATAATATTGCAGTCAATGACTGGCTGGGAAAGTTTAAGTAAGATTGTACAATTTCAATGTAAGTACTTGTTATACAACTGGTAGGTAACTGGTATTGCTTCATAGTTATTATAAACCAAAAATAGTTCTTGCAACTTCGCCCCAATAATGATAATTATGTAACTGTATCCCCGCCAATAATATTTGTGTTCATACACAACACGGGTAGTAGGGAGAATTTGGTATCTTGTCATTCTATGGCCACTTCCATAATGATCTAGATATAATTAACTGTCGCCTGCAAAAGCTACATGCAGACTTCACTTAGCGGTAATAACATTTGAAAATGAAAAGTTTGGGAATTCCTGCCCTCGTACTGACAAGAAAGTATAAATAATTGCCTCAGTTTGTCTGATAACATATTTTATAGACTGAATGAGCATGAAGATTGCATTGTGGAATTGTATCAGGCAGAATGGCCACTGGAATTTCAAATGGCTTTTTATCATAAGATTTGGGAATGTCCTACCCCAGAATTTTGTCATTTTACAATTAATAAGTGTCTAGCAAGTGATATATGACTCAAACACTTATAATTATTATTTGTAAATACATGATAACTAATTAAGTATTCTTTCTTGTCTGAAATGGCTGTAAATGCGTTATTTTGCACATTGACCATTAGACATACTGTAAAATAACTTTAACCAATGAATCCTTACAAAACTGCTGTGACCTCTCCTAGCTACATTGCTTACATATGCTAAGATTAACTATTAATAAAAGTCTATCTGGATGGCCTTCAGTTGTCTGACTCGTCACTTTGTTCATCAATTTTTTGAAACACCTCTTTAACAATGTCATTAAAAGCATCGGGCTGGTCAGCATATACATGGTGACCAGCACCCTTAATAACCTGAACGTCAACATAGGAGTTGGGTCGCAAGTACTTGACTGAGTACCCACTGGTGTGATCCATCCACGAGCGAGAGCCATACACAATTGTCATTGGTACATTTTCCCTAATCTCGCCAACTCTGAGTATCATCGGACATTTGGCCCAGCCATATGGAATTGTCATGTGTCTGAATGCTGTTTCTCCACTGTAAATAACAAGAAGAGAAAAGCCCAACCACATCAATTAAATCTAGTTTTTGTAATGGAAAATAATAAAATAAATAGAATTACCAGTCTCACAAGTTATATTAACACTGAGATTCTAACCCTCCTGTTTTGGTCCAAAACCTCCCATTTTTGTTGATCATTTCCAGACTCCCATCTTCACTCCATTTTCTCCCGTTTTTTTTGGTTACTGACAGTTTGTTGACTACGAAATAAAAGCCTTTTCATGCTTTGTTTGTCTTTTCACTATGGCATGTTTTTCTTCTTGTTTTGCTGTTGTCTTGTCATTTTTTCCTTTGTTTCCCATTGTGCATTTTGTTACTGAGTGTGCTGTGATGAGCCCACTGTTCTTTTTTGGGTATATTATGGGCATTATTAATATCAATTTGCCTCGATTTCAAGTAGAATAACTTGCATGCAGGAAACAGTATCCTTAAGCTCTAGAACCTAAATTTTCAAAATTTCCTGCGGGAGCATGCACCAGTAGCCTGGAACCCCGTAGATGTTCTCACCTTTGTCCTAGTTGGCACTTGATAAACGTCCCATTCTTCCAATTCTCTTTTAAAAGTGCAAGTTATGTGCTCTAGGTTAGACAAGGGTTTTTTTTGCCCTTTTATAAATATATTACATTACTAAAGTAAAGAGTGGAACATAAAACCTCTTATCTACATGCATGTCAATTAACATAATTATAGTCATTTATAAATTATGACATTTTGTGTACAAAACAACAATATTCCTATCAAAATCCTTACCTTGGTATCTGAGCATTACAATGGTAAATGTAATTAAATATTGCATCATCATCTAACACACTTGAGTACTTCTTCTGAAAGTCTGGACGGAACTTCCTCACTAGCTTGGGACCTGTGTGTGAAAATGTTCATTCATTTTACCGAATTTTTTTTCAATATTTGCAAACCTGGATACCATTTTGCATTCTTGGACTCAGGTGTCATGACAACATTATCACAATAAATTATTAGCATTGTCATAGCAACAGTTTAATTTCACATCAATATGAAATTACAAAATAATTAACAGAGTGCAATTACAGGGTGAAATTAGAGTAATTTGTTATTAATTATTATCAATATAATTATGATTTTACTATTATTTTTATTGTTTATATCTTTATTATTATTATTGTTATTAATTATTGTAAAATTATAATTATTTTTATTAATTATTGTATATTATTATTATTGTTATTAATTATTGTATATTATTATTATTGTTTTGAATCTGAACAGACAACTTATTTAAAGTATGCAATTAAATAATACATATTAATTAATTAGTCAGAGTGATTTTACTAATAACCCGTGAAATAGTTCCCATAGTAATCAACTTTGTTACTGTCTAAATATTTTGTTTTCTTTTGTTCATTTTAGTCTACTAGACACTGACTGTTAGAGATTGTTTCCTGGGGTAAGTGAAGTCAGTTAAGTATGAAACTTACCCCACGGACCAGCAGCCCTTAGTCCAGCTAAAGGGTTGAACGGGCTCAATACTGCTCCAAGCACTTTGACCCACGGAGGAATACGGACAGCTATTTCATCATCAGAGGGCTTCTCAGGAAATCCCCACGGGTCAGCAAGAATGAGATGCTGTACTCTTTCAGGGTATTTTAGAGCATAAGAACTTACAAGGAAACCTCCAAGACTATGACCAAGCAGCACAAACTTTTCCAATCCAACCTCTTTTCGCCAGCTCTCAATATGATCAATAAACTGCTCTTCAGCTTCCTCAGGAGTCCTGCTAAACTCTGGTCTGGAGCTACGTCCAAATCCCACTACGTCAAATGTGTGTACTGTCCTGTTCTTTGCCAGGGTATCTATATTTAGAACCCAGAGTCCCAGGCCCCCTCCAAAGCCATGTACCATGACAAGGGGAGTCCTCGTAGAGCCAGGGTTGTAACTTACAGTCCACACCTTCTCCTTGTTCTCCAGAGGAACAAATTTCTTCTCATAGTGTGTTTTGATATCTATAATGATAACAAAGGATGGTACTATATGGTGAAAGAACAATTTATTAATCTTGAAAGTGCCTTTTTCCAGATCAATTCTACAAAGCCTGCAAATCGCCTTATCTTAATTTAGAATGTGAGTGTCACTTTCAAAATGTTAATAAATGTTGATAGTTTATTGTATATTAATTAACTTTTTCATCAGTTCTCTTGAAAATGAAATGTGATATATATAATTATGTTATGTTATATAATACTGTATGCTTAGTGTGTGTGTGTGTGTGTGTGTGTTGGGCTTGTTGTCAATCATTGTAGCCCATTGGGGTGAACTGCGAAAGACACAGCTCACAAGGTCGAACTGAAAGCATTAAATTAATAATAAAAAATTCAAAACATCAAAAAATTATCATTTGATATGAATAAACGTTACCTAGTAGTAATCTTAATGGTACTGACAGTCATTAAAATTTGAACCAAAAAAACCTCCCCTTCGCCCACATACCATAAAATTTTGGAAAAAAGGGGTGATATAATTGCTAATACTTGTTTCCCAAATCACAAAGTCAAAAATCCCCATAAATATTCAACAGGGCAAAGGTTAATAAGTCCCTTGGGGAAAAGTGCTTAGCATAGCATGACCCAGTGAATACAATCACCTTATACCAGGGTCAAAATGAACTTTGATCTCCAAGAAATTATTGAAATTGAAAGAGATGACAATCTGCAAATTTGTAATCTGAGCTGTAAAACTTATTAAAAGATGAATTTGAAGTTGTCATAAGTTCAATATCCTGTATCAGAATGATGATTTTATTTGTTCTGGCTTTTTTGGACATTGATTTGTTATTTTTATAAATATTTATAGTTTTAAAATTAATTTCTCACTGGAGATGCAATGGCCACCTCACCATGATGACATAAACTTTCATTATACTCCTGTATAATGGACTCTAAGACAATTTCTCCATTTTGGGAGTAGACCAAAAAGGTTCACTATGTGTCTACCTGAACTCTCAAATTATCACAACCATGGCATTATCTCCAAGGGTCGACCACAGGGAACAAATACATAGAACTTGCTACAGATAATCATGTCTGAGCCCTGGACATATTGGAATGCTAGAAAGCAAATTAATATTAAGTAAACAAATGTGTCAAAAGATTTAAGAAATAGAAAACTGATTACTATATTTCCATCAAGTTATGGTAATATGAGTGCAAGTCCTGGCATGTGGGGTGTATAGAATTTGTGGTGGGAGTGTGCCACTGGCTCCTCAGAACCCTAACCCTGTATGAAACTGGAATTGGTCAAGTTTTGACACACTGGCCTGGTATAGATTATTAGCCATCAGAAATTCCTACCTTGTATATAAACACCTAAAATCCATACCCTGCCCCTGACTAAACACCTACAACCATGTCCTGAACAGTGTGCGGCACACGCCTGTACAGCCAAGATATGGGAGTACCCCCCCCCCCTCTCCCCCCAGGTGCACATTTGGGACTGGACAAGAAACAGCTTAATTGGTAGCACGAGCTGAAGGTGACTACAAATTATATCTAGTTTATTTTTGATATAGTTGTATAAAAAATTCTGTGAAATAGTTTACACATGGATGCAAAATTGTGTGAAAATGGCACACATTGTAAGGTTGAATTGTGGTGCCAATAATTAATATGTATTGCACGTGTACGTGCGTGTACTCAGCCAGCTATAACATATAAGGGCTGTTTGTCATTACTCTATCTGAAGCATGATTGGCTATAAAATAATTAAGTGTTAACAAGACCTGCCTTCTTCAACACTCAATAATTTCTGAATTACTTTCATTTGTTCTAAAACAACCAAGTCATGCATTCTGCTCAGTAAAAGGAAAAGCGTCTCTAGATCTCCTGCATGCACGAGCATTGCCTGTATGACTGCTCCAAGATCAAAGAGTTGTTCCAAATCACAACACAAATGATCTGAACTAATTGTTTTTAAAATTTGTAAGGTATCTCTCACAAAGAGTATATGATAGAAGGTCACTTGTAGTTGTAGACAGAATTGAATTGAAATATTCAATATTTTTTGTTGATTTCTGATAAATTTCATGACAGATATTATTGACGTATCGTTTTGCATTTGCCTTTTGGGCTTCAAGCGTAGCAGTGTGAGTGTATGGATTTTCCGTTATTTGAATGAATGACAAAAGTGAAAAGAGATAAACACGATTTCAAATGAATCTGTTCAAACAAAATATATATGCGATCAATCTCCAGCCTACATGTTCTGCATTAACAGAATAACAAGGAAACGCGGTTTACCTAAAGCCAAGGGCAAGTGCTTCGACTATAAATGGCCAATAAACGGAACTGTTTATGCAATCGAGCCATAAGGTTGCTAGATTGCCGGCCGGCATTCTCTCAAAACACGACAATAAACAATGTAATTTATATCCTTCTTATAGAATGTACTACAACTGAATCTAAATCTCCTTTCAAAGTAACCTTACTTATAAAGCTTTATAGCACTTACTACTCTAAAAACAAGTCAATTCTACATCCAGGAAACTATTTCGTTGATGTGAATTATGAAGAAATAGAAACTGACTTTGAACAAGCTCAAGCCGAACTTACGCTGAAGTATCCTCGATTCTGCCGCTTCCAAAAGTTGCTCCGATGTCGGACACCAGGAGAACCAGCTACCCAGCCATCCAGATCTACGGTGAAGAGATATATTCATAGATTCATTCATACTCATAGCCAGACAAAAACTGTTCACTGAGTTATCGACACTAAATACAATAAACAAATTTGTGTGTGTGCCGATCAGAGACTGCTGTTGAAATTAATGACCATGAAGACAGTCACAATTGTATTTCAGTGATGAATGACTCAGCAAACGTTTGTTTACCCGGCCGATGCAGCATCCTGCACATTATTATCATTTGAAGCCATTGACGTTGCTCCAATGCTCTACATTCTCCCGTGACCTCCGTTTTTTGTGGTACTTTGATGCTAAGATTAGAATATCGTCATTCGGAAGGGATACAAAACAAAGTCGCGTGACCAACCCACAGCTCTTTGGTGACTCAGCGCAACGTTGTTAACATTGAAAAACACCTCACGTTCAATAGCTACATTGCACTGCGTATCCTTTGCAGCTTTTCAACTGAATAAAGGCGACTTGTGTCGCTTTTTATATCAGATCGATCACAACATGAACAAGCCTCAAGTGAAGTGAATAAACCTGAATGGTCAAATTCCAGAATGCACAACAGATATTCGCCCTTGTGTGACCTTGAACGCCATTGGGCGATCAACAAAGTTCTCTCCTCAGTCCCCTCGCGCAGCCAAATAAACGTCCAGGTAGAGTCATAAATCGTATCTAATATAGTTTACAATTTGATGCCAAAATTCTTTCGTTATGGAAGGAAAGGACCCAGACACTGTTGAAACTGAAGTTCAAAGTACTGAAGCATCGGATGATATCGTTGAAAATAACCAGAATTCTAAATGGATTGTGTGTAAACGGTGTCAATCCAAAGTTCTCCGACCTCAGTCGGCCGAGTACATTGAAAGAGAGGTTAGTTTGAAGTATCTAGTTGTATATCAATCTAGTACAACTAGCTTCTCGATCAAAAATTCCCAGTGTGATATATAATTCTCTTATCCTTGTTTCAACCTTTGAACTATATATATATATGATGGGCACATGTATATTTTGTTATTTGACGCCCATTCTACCCCACCCCCCATGGAAACATTCTGCATCTTCAAGAACACTAAAGTTTTATTAGGAAATTGCTTCCAAGTGTGCTGTGGAATTACAAGCATCAAGATCCTGATAAGATGCATTTTAAGAACTTATATTATTATTATTTATGTATTAAAAAGGCCAAGCATTAGCGGGGACTTGGATTTTGTACTTGGAAAAGCTTGCTAAAGACTTAATTTGCCTACTGCATGCGGAACAGTGACACCAAGAAAATCCCACACTCTTGCCCCTCATGTTGGGGCAAGAGCACACACAAAGACTTTAAGAATGCATGAAGAAAATGATGGGAGTCCGATCCCTTACTAATCCCCCGCTCACTGCTCCGACCCGTTGGGCAAGGGTGTGAAAACATGCAAGTTCCTCACCTACTGGGGAAGAATAAACTGGTAAATTTGAGTAAATGCCCCCGCCATGTCCCCACATTAGGGACTTTAAGCAACCAGGACGGCAACGACGACGGCAACGGCAGCTGAAACTCTGCCTTCTCGTTTTCTCTTCCCCTTTGTGTGTCGTCCATTCGTTTTTATTGTTCTTTGTGTGAAGAAGGGCGAATTATAGAAAGTAGAAACCCTGGTCTTCAAGCCCAACCAATAACAAGATATTTTCTATTTCCACGTTCACGTTGTCTACAGAACTTCAAAACTTGACTATTCACGTTGTATTTCTGAAGACGACGGTGAACACCTGGTGAACTTGATGCATTCCGACGTGGAGTTGGTTGTATTCTGTAATTAAACCCTTTGTTCTCTGCCGTCGCCGTCGCCGTTGCCGTCCTCGTTGCTTAAAGGCCCTAGTATTGTTCCTCGCACTGTAAATAAGTCCTAGCATTTCTTATTTTTATTGCACTGTAACTCGCCTGCACTGACTGACCGCCATTGCCGCATATTAGCTTCTAAAGGCAATTATCCCAATTAACGATTAAAGATCTTGATATTTAGCTTGACAGACGTCATTCATTTGAATGCTACTTGACTCACCTCCAGGCGCTCCTAACATCACGGCCTTTCCCCGAGCGGTGACTGTGGTTCAAGGCCGCTCTCTACACCTCCCATGTCAGGTCAAGGGTTACCCTGTTCCTGACATGGTTTGGATGAAGGGGACCACGGCTCTACCATCTGGCCTGCGACAAGCTGTCACGGACAATGGAACCTTGATTGTCACAAACATACAGAAGAGTGACCAGGGAAGCTACACTTGCACGGCCACTAACAAAGATGGACAGACAGACAGTGCAACAATGACACTAACAGTGAAAGGTATGATACTCAGTTTATGATTCTTCGCCCTCGACTTATCACGTTTGCGCAAACTTGACGTATGCGTGATGGAATATAATCGGGCCCAGTGGAGCTATTTAGCTTGCGTACCTGAAGGTATTACATAACTTCAATCAGTAATCAATCAATTTATTTCATCACTTCACTTGTAAAACAATTGATGTTTCCAAGTTGTTCATTGACATTATAATCCAAATCCAGGAAATCAGCATAATCTGGTAAACACTGATTAAAAATATAGGTTCATACTGCAAGCATTACTATGGTCATCAGCTAGAGTGGATTTACCACCTTTCAAAGGTACTACCTGATTGGAATAGTTCGCCTTCAACGGCTGTAAATGCTATCTCAGTACACCAATTCTCATTTAATACCCACCATCAATTTTTGCCAATAAACCTGTGAACACTGCTGCACACCATTGCCTGGATTAGTTTATACTACTATTGGCAATTACCGTTGATTAAAGAATAAAGATTAGATTGCTAGTGCCTTTTTCCTTAGGTTTTACCTAGTTCCAGAATTATTTTGGATTTCCATTACCTTGTACTAGATCGCGAATGTGTTCCCGTTGGGCTTGATTGAATTTTCCTTGTAATGAAATGTTCAACTCCCGATACTTTGTCGAGAAGCTCTCCCTTTGTTTTTACCTTTTGGCTTTCTTGTAGAGTAACCTTTTCTTTCGACAAAATGCCAATAGTTCTTTGGTAATCCACGGAGCATTTGGCTTCAGACACCGAATTTGTGCCAAATTTATTAGTTCAGTTGAACTCATTACGACAGAATTTGGGTGTTTGAGGTGAGCCGTAACCTACGTACCAGGGAAAGCTATTGTAAATTTTGTTAAAATTTTTATAATTTCTTTGCACCAGTTCCCCCCACCATTACGCCGATCAAGGTACCCCCGATTGATGAAGGCAAGCAAGGATTTATCATGTGTGGGACGCCTTCAGGAGACAAACCAATTCTTGTTCGATGGATGAAAGACGGTAAACAAGTGGTCGTGTCTGCTGAGGTTGACGTCATTAGTAGAGACGGACTGAGTATTTTGAAACTAAAGAAGGTCACCGCAAAGGACGCTGGGATGTATACATGCGTGGCTAATAATTCTGCAGGATCCGTCCAGCAGTCGGTCGAACAGATCGTGTATGGTAAGTTATAGTGTCCTCAAGAGACCCATCCATGGGAGACGCTACTCCACACATGTGCCGACCTGTCAAATTTCCCGATTTTGTCGGCTGCCTCACGCTTTTGGATCTTTACTCACGTTTTTTTGTAAGAAACTTTGTTTAAAAGAATCCTGACGTGAAAAACACCTTGCGGGCAAAGAACCCGTTAAACTGAACTATTCTGTTACGTTTTTGGGGTCCAAAACTGGTGACATAAACGACAACAGTCATGGGCCCGCAAAAAACGTCCATGAGTTGCAGTTCCCAGGCCCCGCACCATATTTCTGTTTGGATTGTTGATCATGAGCGTCATGGCGGGAAAGCAGAGTGGAATACTACCCGTTGCATATCGCTGAATATCCAACGACTTTCCAGACTTCTGATTGGTTGTATTTCCTATGGCTTAGGATACAATACAATACAATACAATACAATACAATACAATACAATGCAATACAATGCAATACAATACAATGTGATGCAATATGGTTTATTAGGTTGCCATACAGCGATCTTCATACCTATTTTACAATAGTTAAAATATTTACCAAAGATTTACAATAATTTCTTATAAACTACAAACTTCTTAATTATTTAGTCATATCTAATCTAAAAATGTTAAAAAATCGCTGAATTCCACTAAAATCTTTACATCTATGTAATTAGGATAAAAACATAATTTCTTTCCCACTTTCCCACATCGTACTTCAAGGATATTTTTGCTACTGTTGCAGTGCCTCCCAAGTTCACAAAAGAGCCGATCAACCAATACGTGCTGAAGGGACAACTAGCTTGCCTCACGTGCCAGACGACGGGATACCCGCCTGCTCGTATCGAGTGGAGTAAAGCGGTGAATGGGAGATTTCAGCCAGTGAGAAGAGAGGTTCGATTTAGCAAACTCTTGAACGGGACTTTGATCATCACCAATATCACTGAAGCGGACGAAGGGAAGTATCTGTGTACGGCGACCAATGGAGTAGTTGGTGGAGCTGTCAGCAAACAAGTGATTGTTACAGTTCATGGTATGAAGACAGATTCTTGTGTTTAGCTCTATTTGACCTCATTAGACTTCACTTAGTATCATTCAAGCTTAATGGTATGAAGACAGATTCTTGTGTTTAGCTCTACTTGACCTCATTAGCCTTCACTTGGTATCATTCAAGCTTAATGGTATGAAGACAGATTCTTGTGTTTAGCTCTACTTGACCTCATTAGCCTTCACTTTGTATCATTCAAGCTTAATGGTATGAAGACAGATTCTTGTGTTTAGCTCTACTTGACCTCATTAGCCTTCACTTTGTA
>JANVCJ010084831.1:0-10891 GCA_026413505.1 Epizoanthus ramosus | reverse complement strand
ATTATCTAGTTACAGTTGCTAAAAAGATTTTTTTTTTTGGGGGGGGGGGGTCCAAATAACCAACCCCCCTTATGCATAGGGACTTTATGGATCGGAGTACCCCCACTGAGGGAGCTGATGGGAATTATGCCTGCAGTTGTACTTTCCTTTCTAAATTGAAGGCTGAATTAAGACACTTCTCCCTTTGTGTAATTTTTTAGCAGATTCCCCAGCAGCAATACCGAAACTTGGCAACACAACGACGACTGCACAGTATGTATTCAGCAGCCAGCTGTTTCATCCCCATGACTTGTGTCTACTTTCGATTCGCCTCTTGGCTAGTTTCTTTTGTATTTCTGATTACTGCTGTCATCAGTGTGTTATTTCTGGTTTAATTTCTGTTTCTGTTGTTGTTATTGATGTCCATAGTCTCTGTGTCTGTCTCAGATGTAAATTACATATGTATATAAGTAAAGTACTGTATTAATACATTTATACATCCATTCATCCATTCATTCATCCATTCATTCATCCATTCATTCTTCCATTCATTCTGTCTACGTGTCTACCTTTACTTGTTCCCAGATGTCTCTTCTTTAGTCTCTGTCTATATTCCTGTGTCTCTGTTTCCTTCAACTTGATTTTAAAAATTGCTGTTTTGCATCCATTGTAAATATTATTATCAATATTAATTAGACTTTATAAGTAGCTTGGCTTTTATGAAAAGCAATCTAAATTGATAAAACTCCGAAGGGCAAACAAAGCTTTCAGTTTATTTCAGTTCAGTTCAATTTAGTTAGATCTGTCACTGTCTGTCTCTTTTAAGATCTACCGTTTGAAAAAGCAGATTATAATTTAGCATGGAAACTAAATCCCAAAAATCCAGAGCAAAAGAGTTCAGGTCTTCGTAAAAAATAGAAACACTGGACATCATTATCAGAATTAGTGATATTTGTTATTAACAACTGGAAATTCTTTTCTCTTCTTGCAGTTTTCTTATGCCAACAAGTTTGCCAGGATATTGCATTCCATATACAGGAAATCTGTGTTCCAAAATCCTCAAACGTGGCAAGGAAATTTACATCGACAGCCCACAGGCAAACATCGAAAAGAAACTAGGAACAGCATTTGGAGCGATTTCTACATATGGCAAACTGAGCAATCGGTGTAAACAGTACGTGTTGCCTCTTATGTGCCACTACTCATATCCCTACTGCGACAAAACTGCCGTCATACATACACCGCGATCTCTGTGCCGTGATGAGTGTGATATATTAAGAAAGGATATCTGCAAGTCCGAATATATTATTGCTCAGAGAGAAGACCTGATAGGCAAGAACGTACTCTTTCCAAATTGTTCCACGTTGCCTCCTGTGAACAGTCCTGCATCGAAGCAGTGTATCCGTATTAATATTCGACCTTATACCTCGCCATCGGCCATACCCCGAAAAGGTTAGCATTCTTCACAGTTAGGCATGTACATGTAAGGCCCATTTTCAAACAGTCACATTTCTGTCATGTACGTTGAATTCAATTCAAGTGGTGCATTGAATTCGACACGACAGAAATGCGACACAAATTCAACATTTGAAACCATTAAATTTGACTAGTCGAATTTTGTGTTGAAAATGCGACTAGATCAGTCACATTTTTGACAATAATGCGACATGGATTCAAACAGTCAAATTTCTGCTATACATTATGAAATATATTTTAATGAATGATAATTTCTAGGGTTTCCGCTGACCACAATACATTAGTTTCAATTAAGTGCGACAAAAGTGCGTCAGTCAAAATCTGTTTGAAACGACAGTCGAATTTCTGTCGCATTTTTACCGAATGTAATTGAATTGAATTCGACACAACAGAAATTCGACTGTTTGAAACGGGCCTAAGATCTATAGGTAGTGTAGCAGCTCTATTGTCTCTTATTGTGGTCGTTCTCAAAGCAGCTCCTTTGTTTTCAGCTGTTGGTTTTGTATTTTAGGTGTTAGTTATTGTTTGATTATCCAATCAGAGAACCGCTTCAACGAGCCACTACATGTAGATGACCCTGCAAGATAGGGAGTCACAGTTTAAAATAATGTTGACTGTGGTTCATATTTCTGCCACAGGCGTAGATGTTTGGACATTTGTTTTATCCAAATTTTGTCATGTCCAAAAAATTTTGTGACTAAAGTAGGATTTTATAATTAATCGATTGGAATGTAAAGCGATGGAGGGAGTAACCTGCAATCAGGCCTTCTTTAGGTCGTCAGACAAAAATAGTCAGACAAAGAGAGACTCACTCAGGACCAAGAGAGAAAGGGAAAGAAGGCCAGACTTGTCTGGTGCCATTCCACCCACTGTCGTCTCGAAACACATGATCTATCATTTTTAGCCAATCAAGAACTTGCGATAGCCAATGAAAACACATGCCCCCAAAGCCTATTGTTAAGTAACCAATAAGAGCAACATCCAGATTTTGGTTGTTCAAGATGACGCCAGACAGTATTTCAGTCAGGACTTCTTCCCGTTCCTCTCCTGGTCTCTCTCTTTGTCTGACTATTTTTGTTTGATGACCTAAAGAAGGCCTGATCGCAGGTTAGTGATTATCATAGATAACGTTCCAGTTGGTTTTTGTATTGCTTTCAAAGTGGTGTGTTATTTTCAGTGTACTGAAGGATCACGGTTGGTCGAGATACTTTAAGGCAAAACCTTATCAACTTGGCTTTCTGTTTCAGCTAACAAGTGCTTCAATGGCTCAGGAGAGGGTTACCGTGGCAACAGGAGCGAAACAGAGAAGGGCTACACCTGTCAAGCCTGGAACGTCACCAAGCCTCATTTTCATTTATTTTCGCCTGACAAGTACCCAGAGCTTCAGGGGGGTCACAACTTCTGTCGTAACCCAGGAGGTAACAAGAAACGCCCATGGTGCTATACAACTGACGAGAAGATATTGTTTGATTACTGTCACATAGCACGCTGTGGTAGGTTACTTTTGTAATATGATACATGTCAACTTCATTGCATTCTTGGAGGGGGAGGGGGTGAAGAAAGGGGATCTGTGAATCTGTTCAAATATTCTGCGTTGTTTTCTTGGTAAAATTTGGATGATATCGAATCCTCTGATTTGGTGGGAAAGAATTTTACGTCCCCATTGGTACAACGATTTTTGTGTGATTTTGTGGTGCAACGATTTTGGATATGGAGGTGGTGGAGGAGATGGAGATGGAAGTGGAGATTGAGGTGGAGGTGGAGGTTGAGGTAGAGATGGAGATGGAGGTGGAGATTGAGGTGGAGATTTAGGTGGAGATGGAGGTGGAGATGGAAATTAAGGTGGAGGTGGAGATGGAGGTGGAGGTGGAGGCCGAGATGGAGGTTGAGGTAGAGATGGAGATTGAGGTGGAGATTGAGGTGGAGGTGGAGATTGAGGTGGAGATTGAGGTGGAGATTGAGGTGGAGATGGAAGTGGAGATGAGGTGGAGATAGAGGTGGAGGTGGAGATGAAAATTGAGGTGGAGGTGGAGATGGAGATTGAAATGGAGGTGGCGGTGGAGATGAAGTTGGAGCTGGAAGTGGGGGTGGGGTGGGTGGAGGTAAAGATAGAGATGACTAGACATTATTGTTGCTGACAAAATGACACAGTGAGATGGAGAAATACGTAAGGAAAAATGGCGAGAGAGACACAACCTTACCCAAAAAGTACTAAAGTTGTGGATGACATATAAGAGACAACTAGGCAGCGATATTCAGCAACATGTTTTTGTCTCAACAGACGAACCACCGACCATTAACGTGGTTAGCATCCTGTATACAGTGATCCCTTGCCTCATGTTCGGCATTATAGTGGCTTCTGCTGTCATTCTCATATGTTGGAAATGTCACAAACAAATGCAGTACCAGGCTAAGCAGAGCACCACTCCTCTCGTACCGGTGGTGGTGAAGAAAGCCACGCCCCCAAAGGTATATTATCGAAACTGAAGTTTATATGCTCTGCAGCTCAAATGTAATGGTCGTTGAAGTGCATTACTATTATATTTATACAATAAACAAGATATAACGCGCCCTGTGATTGGTCTAAAACGTGTTGGAACGTCATTGATGTAGTATTTGTATAGGTAATCACATGATTCCGAGTGCAATTTGGAATAAATTAACACAAGTACATTATTCAAAGACTAACAAAATTGAACGAGCGTAAGCGAGTTCAATTTGTGGTTTTTGAAAAATGTACTTGTGCTAATTTATTCCAAAATTACATGAGGAACCATGTGATTACTTGTTAATCATACAGAAACAAAAATTTTCGAGATATGTACTTAACTTTGTTTCCTTTCCGATTGGCTTTGCATGGGCATTTCTTGGTAGTCGTCTTGAGCACTTCCCTCAACAGAGTACGTGTTTAGATTTTCTGCTTCATGAATTAAATGTTTGTCGCCACTCGCTGTCGATTCATTTGCGTGTTGGGTTAATATGTTCTTCTCTGGGACACACAGATATTCAAGTAAATCTGCATCAACATTCCGGTTTCCAAAGTCAACATTTTCTACCCGACAAGAAACCTGGAACAAAATGGTCGTTTTTTCCTAACCTCATCCCCATTGCCATCCGCGCATTAGTAGCAGCGATCTGATTGGCTACAGCTTTCTCACTGGCCAATCAGCGTTCATTTTACTTTTTTGCACTCAATTTAAAAAATCTGCATTCAATTTCAAAAATTTGCACTCAATTTCAAATAAACTGCACTCCTCTCGACCAATCAGAAGTGAGAAATTTTTGTTACTGTATGATTAGATAAGAAATGTTAAAGGGCAAGTGCCACCTAAAATTATATCATGATTTTATTTTTTTTATCTGATTCTACTTGTCGAACTGATCGCACTGATGTAAACTTTATTACTCCGCGATAAATTGTTCTGGAGATATTAAGAGATTGTGACGTCACAATTGTAGTTTATTTCTATTTTAAAAGTATAAACAGACTGAACAAATTATGTTTTTTCAAACGTTTGTGTTTTTCAAACGTTTTTCAAACGTTTGTTGCTGGTGACGAAGCATCTCCACCATTTTAATACATAAAATAAATATTCAAGAATTGATGTCGGGTTTTCTTTGTTTAATCTCAAACGTGACATACGAGTGACGTCACAAGTTAAAACTTTGACACTTTCACAGTAACTAGTTCGACAAGTTGAATTACATAATGTAGTAAAATCGTGATGCCCTATTGGATTATACGGACGGACAGAACAGCGTTTTGCAATGAACAGGGATTGAGAAATGTGGCAGCGACCGGACTGTATGTAAATGTATAGAAGTTATAATGTTCTTGATGTAATAAAAAAATGTGTAAATAATTATACTGTTGGAATGTAATCATGGTAACAATTCTATGTTATATTTATACAGCAGATAAAGGAGCTTCGCAAGGACATGCTGAAGTCTTTGGAAGACCTTGGGGAGGGCGAGTTCGGGAAGGTATACCACGGGGAAATGATCAACAAGTCGGATGGGTGTACTGTCACGACCACTGTGATCATCAAGGCAGTTCGATCAACGAACTCTACCACAACCAAGCGCGACGAATTCGTGAAACAGGCTGAAGTATGGTCGAAGTTTAACCACCCGAATGTCATCGGAATTCTTGGATTATGCACTGAAGGGACGACAACGAGCGTTGTGTACGAGTTTTTAGAGTGTGGCACTTTACACGGGTACCTCCTTCGACACTCGCCACTGTATGACGCCAACGATTGTTGCGAACCGGACTGTCTGAGTTGTAGCGACTTGTTATCGATTGGAGTTCAAATAGCGGCGGGGATGAATTACCTCACCAACAATGGGTTCGTTCACGGGGATATAGCGACCCGTAACTGTATGGTTGGCCCTCGGAGAATTGTAAAAATCACCGATATTGTCCTATCTCGAAAGCCTTACGCATACGAGTACTACCGTGACCACAACAAACCTCCTTTGCCAATACGGTGGATGGCACCGGAGGGTGTACTACTTAGCAAATTTACCGTAGAGACGGATATTTGGTCCTTCGGGGTCTTGCTATGGGAGTTATTTTCTTATGGCGCACAGCCTTACTTTGACTACACTGACGAAGATGTACTTGAAGGAATTCGCGAGCACATAATACTTCTTCAGTGCCCACCCGACTGTCCGGCGCGAGTGTACTCGTTAATGAAAGAATGTTGGGATATCTTAGCGCCGAGCCGACCTCGCTTTAGTACCATTTATGCTTCTCTGTCGGCACTGCGCTGTGATTACAATAGTCAAGTAGTTACGTGAGGCATAGTTGTTATATTCCGTTGACAATCTGATTTAATTAAGGTACTGTTCCGGTTGTACTTATGTAGAAGAACGTGCCAAGGGATATAATTGAACTTCAAGGAACTAAGCTAAGCATGGAGTAATTATAAGTGACTTCTGAGTGAATGACACGGACGCCAGCATGGATAGCCGTTAACATTCCAAACACGATGTATAGGCCGTTAGAAATGGACATGGACGCTTTTTAAACGTCACGTGGCGTGCTGAAATCAGTTCCAAATTCGGAAACACTAGGAGAGGGGGGGAAGATGAAATGATACCAGCTCTCGCACCTCCTTCCCAATCCCCTCCCTGCTTTCCACTGGAGTACCGTATTTTGTGGGCGCTTATTTAATTTTCAGGTCCGCAGAGGGGGCGCTTAATAGAAGAGGGGCGCTTATTAGAGAGGGGCGCTTATTAGAGAGGGGCGCTTATTAAATTTTTCAATTTTGAGGTGATATAGTGAGAAACAGAAATCATTTAAGTTGTTTAATTATTTTTCTCACGCTTCTTGAAGATTATTTTGATACCATTCTGAAGCTTGTAAAAGCGTTAAATCAATAACAATTTCTCTTTCAAACATTCGGCTTTTTGAGCACAGCTACAGTACAGTAACTATAAATGACTTTCTTGTCTCAAATAATTGTGGGTTAACGTAATTGTGTACATGTATACCGGTACATGATAAAAAGAAGAGGAGATTAATTAGGGGGGAAGGGGGGGGCGCTTATTTATAAGAAGTATTTTAAGGGGCGGCGCTTATTAGAGGGGCGCTTATTAGCGACTGGGCGCTTATTAGAAAAAATACGGTAAATGAAGATTTCGAAACTGAGAGTACAATCCTTTTCTTGCCGTGGACTGACAAGTACCTCGACAGTGTTTTGCACGGAAAATTCCACATTTCCTCCAACTTTTTAACTACGTAAGTTCGTATGTAACGACAAACGATCTCCCCATAATAATTTACCATATACCTTATACCATATCCCACATACCATTATATACCATGCACCATATACCATAAACCTTATACCTACCATTATATACCATGCACCATATACCATAAACCTTGTACCACATCCCACATACCTTCCGTCATGACTTATTTTCGCATTATACAGCCCGAGCTGCTGCTCATCGAGCGTGAGTTCCTTGTGTTCGAGGGTTGTAGTGTTGAATACAACAAGAGGCAAGGTCTTATCTTTGTGCTCCACGCCTGATGATGAACTCACTTGCGAACACACTGCCATCTTGCTGTTGTTGCTAAGCAACATCTCCTCAAATCGATGTTTCTGACCACACTTGTACACATCAACAACCTTCCCGTTGTCAATGTTCCATACCTGCAGAAGAGTCAATGACATTTACTTGTTTTGTTCGTCTCTGCAATTGTTGTTGTGCTTGTGGTTGTGCTTGTGCTTGTGCTTGTGCTTGTGCTTGTGCTTGTGCTTGTGCTTGTGTTGGTGTTGGTGGTGGTTTAGTAATGTTGTGTGTTAGTCTTAGTCCCAATGTTTCTGATTCTTGTTGTTATTGATGTTGTTGTACATGTTAAAATATTTTTAAATTAGTTTTATATGAATTTACCCATTTTGTATTCCTTCCGCGATTGCCCCTGAAAAGCTCCACGGAGAGTGCATAATAAATATATTCTGTTCCAATCTATCATATCCTATTCTATTCTAATCTATTTTAATCTATTCTATCCAATACTATACTATTCTATTATTATATTATTCTATTCCCCCGGTAGCTCTAATGTGGGATTTACGGTATATTAGCATGGGGCTGAAAGGTTTAGGAGAATATAGATAACAGAATTCAAACCAGATAAATGGATTTACCTTGAGAAGGCGTCTTCCTTTTGAAAAGGTTATCATGTGCTTCTTATCAATGAAACCAAAAGCCTGCATTCTCTTGCATGCCTTGCCGATCAGATTTCTCTCAATTTTGCCTTCTTTTATGTTGAACACTTTGTAATGGTACTTTCCCTGCTGGTCGTAAATGTACCCGACCCCACGCGTCAAACTACACATGCGCAGAGGGTTTGGAAATACTGTCAGTCCATTCACGTTAATCAGCTTCGTTCCAGTCAGTGTGTCCCATACCGACAATGTGTTTTTCATGGAAATAGTAGCTGTGGTGATGACATGACGTTGATCCGGACAGTAACTGAGAGAGCTGATCTGATCGGATATCCTACGAAATTGTTAACGTTAGTTATATTTTGGAATTATTTCACGAATGGGCGTTTGATATGAGATGGCTGGTAGCCGACAGGGTGCACCCACAGTCATAAACAAATAAAACAGCTATCTCATATCCAACAATCACGAGTGGGATATTTGTTTTAATAAATATACCAAGTTGAAATATACTTTTTTCTTTTTAGTTTTGTATAATATCGTTGGAAGTTTATTTAAATTAAATAGATTTACTACAAAACATTTACCATATGTTTACCATATATGGTCAAACTAAGATATATGAACTGACAACTTGTGAGAACGGACCAATCAAATTGTGGGAAACCAATACCCAGTGGTTGGTATTTAATAATTAGCAATTATTCCACGAACTCGAATCGAGAGTCGCTGGGTTAGCTATCAACTCATTATATACGTTGAATACATATGCTGGATATGAGCACAATATTTTATTGCAATTCTCAATAAATATATTTCGCAACGAAACTTTTACTCCGTCTGTAATCAGTTTGTATAGTAGTACAGTAGCCAATCAGAGAGCGCCATTGCCATCCTGCCAGGTATGCTATTCACTGGTACAGGTGACAACTAAACAAAGTCAAGGACTAACACATTGACAGTAGTTTTATAAAAATACACTTCTAACCTTGAGTTGGCACTGTAGCTAAACAAAAATGTTGTGGAAAGTAAAATTTCTTATAAGCAAATGTTTTTATTTGCAGATGTCTATATTTTACAATATTCTCAATGTAACAAGTTTGTTTACTGTAAAATTCAAATGCTCATGATCCTTTTTTTAGATATGTTTCTTTGCGTTAGATAATAGTAAGTTGAAAGCAAGGACTTAAATCAATATATTTCGTTTGCAAACCTTATTGAAGGCTGCTACACTACAGTGAACTTGTAAATAATTTGTCTTTTGTCTTTTCCTGCTCTAAAGGAAATCTCCCATAAAAATATATAAAGTATATCTCTGATAAGTAGTAAACGGTACAGTATGAAGTATTGGTATTCGCCCTGTCTTCACTGAAGAAGAAGAAGAAGAAGAAGAAGAAGAAGAAGAAGAAGAGACGAAGCGTGCTGCTATAATAACATGTTAGCGAGATACCTGTAGCTTCTGCCTTGTTCTTTCACTTCGTACTCGGTTATCGTAGTATCGCCTTTGTTCTCGTCATCCTCTTCTCTACTCTTGTCATACACCCGAAGCACCTGGTCCATTCCCACGCTGAAGAAGTGCACACCGTCGCGGGTGTAGTTATTCAGACGCATCACGGGACTTCGCAGACAATGCTCCACGTTTCCAGACTCAAGATCTGTGATGGAGATCTCGTACATGTCAATGCTTACTGCCTTCTTACCATCATCCGTGATTTGAAGTGACCCCATTCCTTGAATCATCTTAAACTCGTTCAGCTCTCGGACGAGTGCTCCAGATTTGACGTCATACAGTCGCAGTTGATCTCCGCTTGAGGGCAGGACCAGTACCTGACCCTGTGGGAGGAGCTTGACGTCCTTCACTATGGCTGCCTCTTTGGACATGTCTTTCTTGCCTTTCAAGTTGACGGAAATATTCTGCACTTGTTTTCCAGTGCTTGCATTTACCACGTGCACAGTAGACTGCTTGTGGAGGTTGTATACGATCAAATCATCCAGACTGTGTATTGAACCAACCTCGTAACCTTCTTTATCCACACCTACAATCCAAAGTAGTAGACATTTACTACTGAAAATACAAAATTTGAATTGGTACTCTCCACGTCTATTCGCTGATACAAAAGAATGCATATCCCTACACGTCCCTCTTCGCAGTTAGTTTTTCGCAGCGCAGGAAGAACTGAAGTGAGTGACATGCACCACCTTGATGGCTATATATTGTTTTCATACAATCTTTGCATTTTCTCGGTCAAAAGTTGAGAAAGACTTTGAAAAAACAGCCATAATTTCCACTAGAATTCCTACTTTGAGTTCGCATTGTTGACAACATATAGTTTATTGCTTTAACCCATCTAAGGTGGACGGAGAAACCTTCGAAACCCAATTGACAAAAGTTTCAGAAGACCAACGTCTTACCATACATATCCCGAAAGACGTGAAGGTCTAACCATTTGCAGATGTTTGGGCAAAGACAACACCTTCTCCTCAGCTAGTTAAAACCCCGAGTGTTGGAGTCGAATGTCAACCTCTTCCATTCAAGACCTTACCACTGAGTTGACTCTTACGGAGTATGGCAAAATTGTCTTTTCCACTGATCGTCAGTCTCACTAGTTGGTACCAATCATATAGATTCTATGCTAACAATCCCATTGCGTAATAATTTTAGTTTCAGTTCTCCGGTAGAGAGTGCAGGGGGCGGATCTAGAGATTTTGAAGGGGGGAGGGGGTGAATCATTTAGTAGTAACGGTTAAAT
>JANVCJ010084820.1:0-10891 GCA_026413505.1 Epizoanthus ramosus | reverse complement strand
GTGTATGCAGTCACTGTGTATGCAGACATTGTGTATGCAGACATTGTGTATGCAGCCACTGTGTATGCAGCCATTGTATACGCAGCCACTGGGTATGCAGCCATTGTGTATGCAGTCACTGTGTATGCAGACATTGTGTATGCAGCCATTGTGTACGCAGCCACTGTGTATGCAGTCACTGTGTATGCAGACATTGTGTATGCAGACATTGTGTATGCAGCCACTGTGTATGCAGCCATTGTGTATACAGCCATTGTGTATGCAGCCACTGTGTATGCAGCCATTGTGTATGCAGCCATTGTGTATGCAGCCATTGTGTATACAGCCACTGTGTATGCAGACATTGTGTATGCAGCCATTGTCTACGCAGTCATTACAAGTGTATGCAGCCATTGTGTATACAGACATTATGTATGCAGCCATTATGTATGCAGCCATTGTGTATGCAGCAAGTGTAAGCAGACATTAAGACCAGCTCATTATGTATCCTTGTAGTGATAATACCATCGCTATAGAATGCAATACCTTCAGGTTGTCCTCGCTCCCAGTTGGTGTTCATTGTAATCATTGCACTAGCTTCGGATCCACTTGCTCCCCGTAAACTCACATCACCCTCGACTACTGAGTTTTCTCGTTCCTTCTCACCTAAATCTGATGGTTCTGTAATCTGAAGTGAAGGAAAGGGTATGCTTCGGTTGCATGTCTTTAAGATATCATGGGTGTCTCGTATAACTGGTTGATTGTCTGCCTAAAAATACCTGACAAATCAGGCAATGTTCTCCTTCTTGGTTATTAAATAACCCGAATGTGTAATATCACTGACAACAGATCAATCAATCAATCAATCAATCAATCAATCAAGCAAGCAAACAACATGTTATTTGGTCAAATTTCGCCCAAGAGCTGGAACGTGAAGTTGATTAAAATATTGAGGATTTCCACAGTACGTTAATTACATTAATTACAGACAGTACATTCATTACATTAATTACAGACAGAGTAAGGCTAAGTACATTAATTACAAACAGGCACCATCCCCGGCCATTTTTAAGAAACAATTAAAGAATGATCTGGTTTTATATATTATGTTATATTTTATATTTGAAGATTTTAGCTTTAGAACTTTCACACTTGTAAATTTATGCTGAAAAGCCCTGAGGGGAGCATAAATAGTATGTAGGTTAATGTACGCATGTAGAGCCTTAATATTAATATTAACATTAAATGTACAAAATGAATGTGCTGATATATCTAAACACTGCATTACCTGTATAACATCCAGCTGTTTACTGACGTCACTTGAGAGATCGACAGGTGGTGACGTAGACTGTCCCGTTCTGCTTGGCGCCACACTTGGTGCCATTCCTATAGCATTGATGTTTTCACTGGATAACTCAGCAAGCATCTCTGTCACTGGGTATGGTTCAATCTCAAACCCGCTATAAGAACAAGGATTACATTGTTTTGACATTGGCAAGCAACCATCAACCACCTGGTGTGCACTTAATCAATGTTTGTGTGGAGGAACAAATAAGAATAGCCAGGTACCATCTAGTGTCCTAAATCCTAATCCTGTTCATTATAAGTTTGTTTGGTCTGTCTATGGCAATAATGAGAAAACCACAGTACATGTACGTAGAAGACGAAGATGATGGTGGTGGTGGAGGAGGAGGAGGAGGAGGAGGAGGAGGAGAAGAAGAACAAGAACAAGAACAAGAAGAAGATGAAGATGAAGAAGGAGAACATGAACTTGAACAAGAAAACGGACTGAAAGACGAAGAAGAACATGAACAAGAAGAAGAAGAAGAAGAAGAAGAAGAACAACAACAACAACAACAATGCCCTGTTTATGAACAATTTCCCAAAAAGCCAATGGATGTTCCATTGGATCTTCAACATTACCATCTATATAAGCGCTAGTCACACACAAACATGGCCAAACTGTGAGAGAGTTAGAATATTTACAGGAGACAACCTAGTTCTACAAACTCATGAGTTACTTATAACTCACAATGGAGTAACAATCCTTTCTTCATCTGGATCAATGGATTTTGATATCCCAACTTTAACCCCTGCTGTAACTTGCAACAGTCGTCCTTCATCTACAATATAACATCATTCTACAGTTTACAGACATTATACATGACTTTTGTACATAATTTATGGTCTATGTATGGATTTACTGCTATATTCTTTACTTTTTACTAAAAATCCATTCATACCAAGAAAAAACACTGCAATTTTCAAAATAAGTATTAGTCAGGGCAAGATCAATGAAAGCCATTTCTGTGACAACAAACATGCTATACTTTGCCAATGCAAATTTTCTCTCATTCTAGTGCACTGAGAGGGCAACATTCGAACATTTTGTTGAATTAATGAGACAAAATATGGCACAGCAATTGCATTTTGCCCCTCCACGGAGCTTCGAACAAGTTCAGAAGTCAAAAGTATTTACTAAATAATTTTATGTAGTCTGTATTCATTTTGCCCCACAAATCCGATTTCTGAGCTGCTGTTTTGTATTTGTGGGACCTTAAATCATGCCTGCATGGTATGTCGACTGTGTGCAATATAGATGTGCAATACAGTATCCATCCTTTATAAATAATTTTGTAACACAAATCCTCTGCCAGGTGATCTAAACACATGCATGCGACAAACTAACACATTCAGTAAGCGTTGTTGTCGTTTGATGATGTTTGGAGATGATATCAAGGTATATTGATGTCAGGCGTGCTTTTCACCCACCCTGAAATCGTAAGATTTGCGGTCTAAATCTTGTGAATAACAATGTACGTCGGTGGCATGTCGGTGGCACGTCGGTGGTATGTCCATGGTATGTCGGTGGTATGTCGGTAGTATGGCGGCCGACGCACGGCCGACACACGGCCGACATAGCTATAAGAGGGTAAATTACGGTGCGGATTCTTTACCATAACCATTCTTCTATATTATACACTTGATCAGGCTTCATATGTTCTAGAAGCTGATCATCTTTTAAAATTTGTATTTCATCAAAGGGTAACAAACTGAACCAGACATTTGATAATTTCTTATCACAAACTGTTATTATATACACTAAGAAGCTGACAATAACTGGTTCTTAAAGTATAATAAACTGAAACAAAAACATGTCATTATAAAATCCAAACATGTCTCCCCTAGGGATGTATTTTGAAAACTTGCCTATTACTGTAAAAATTACTTAATTAAAAGAAGAATCATTATGATAAATTTTTGAGATAAAATATGAGATGCACAGATATCCTCTAGCTGTGACAATTTTCTTGACATGTTATTTGTTCAGATAATGAGAATTGTGACAGCACAGATACATACCATAAACTGGTTCTCCCTCGGCTGTGCAACATTCCACCTCAAATCCAAAAGGCCTGCCTTGACTAACCTCCACATGCTCATCACCAACAATGGACAGCTGGGTTGCCTCCACTTTTTTTTGCAAGACATTTACAAAAACACTATTAATAATTATTATGACGCAGTTTTTAATAATAGTAACAATGATAATATTATTATAATAATAAATTCTTGACAACACAGTTAAAACCGGAAAGTCTCTACCTCTAATAAAAATATATCAATTAATAGTTATAATAAAATATTTACAATACGATTCCTTTTCAATCCTGAATCACATGCAAACAGAGTCTCTTATATTTATTCATAATTAGAACTCATCGAACAATGCTAAAGCTCCTGAAGGGCCAATTTGAACCCCCTAGTGTCACCCCAAAACTTGTAGCAGCTCCTGTTAACTAAGTTTTCTGCTCTACTAGGTAAATATCAGTGAAGCCAGTTTCTCAGGCTATATAATCCATACTTGACTTGTTACATTTACTTGATACACTCGACCTCCTAAACATTTCATTACGTCTCACATTGATAGTACTCTTGAACTCTTCCACTAAACATTTGAAGAAGAACCACAATGTCACATAATTACCTTCTGGTCTGCCACTAATCCACATCCCTTCATAAGACATTCCAGAGGAATGAATGAGGGATCCCTCGCCATTGAATGCATCACCCCACCACTGGCCCTGAAATGATGAATAAATTTTAAAAATTACCAAACATGGTAAATACAGTTTTATAATCATTAATTCCACTTGTCATATTGTAAATATTTTATTATAACAAATTTTGATTATTGTAAATATGTAAACACCTCAGTTTGTAATTAAACTTTAGCATTACTGCAAAAAAGAAATTTTAATATAGATCTATCTCTCTAGATATCTATCTATAGATATCCATCTATGAGATGGAAAGTGATGTCCAACAATCGCATTATATTTGTTTGGCACTGACTGTCGCTGGCATGGATTAGAACAGGTCTGACTCAGTTCTCCTGTTCCAGAGCTGACCAAGCCACAGAACTACTCACAGTAGACCGCCTTTCCATGCATTTACAATGACCAGATTACCAGAAGTTCTCTCTGGAGTCCTGGCCAGACCACACAGATGGAATGTAATACAACTTACTATGTCTTGGCTTGCAATTTTCAAAACTTAGAACTCAAAATAAAGATGATGGGTTCAATATTGCAACCAATGTGAGGCAGAACTCTACTGCAGGGTTTTCAACAAGAGCTGGAGGCTGAAATATTCTCTGGCTACTTCACTGGAGTTTGCTGGCTACTTTTTCTGAATATGACTAAAATAAGGAAAAGTAAGGTTATCCCTAACTCACCGTCTGCTTTTATTACCATATATAATCACCATCAACTGTAAATATTATTGAGAACCCTGCTACTGAACTTTAGAACTTATACAACACTGCGGCCATAAGTTTGCGATCAACACAGTCGACTTTTTTTTTATTTATAACAATATTTAACCAGGGAGCTCTCTCACAAAGTGATTTTCAGAGAGGCCCTGCTAAAATCTTACATTCACTTTTCTTTACAAATGAATACAGCTGCTATATTAATCAGATACCTATTCTAATTATATAACAAATTAACCTCACCCCATAAACTGATCCATCTTCAAACTTCATTATACCATGGCCCTGTTTCAAGCCATTCACCCAGTCCCCCTCGTATTGATCACCATTGCTACAACATAAACAACATCAAGCAGAACTAGTCAAGTCTACAGTATAATGGTTGTCTGGAAAGTCATGATCAAAGCAATGTATTCCTGACAGTCCCATAGGTCTTGATAGCAAGTTCATGAAAAAAATTATGTATGGCAACAGTATCATTTCCCCTCAGTTTACCCTTATCTTTAAACTCACAATGAGTCTACCCACCCACTCACCCACAGTACATCCATCCACCAACTCTCCACATACATGTACTCAAGACAGACACCTAACCATCTACCAACCCATATAGGTCTTATGTACCCACCCACCCACAATCCATCCACCTGCATATCACTCACCCAGCCACATACTGCCTAGAGCCATAGCCACACACCCACCTGTAAAACCACCCACTGACCTGTAAGTCTGAAGTCCCTCTCCATGCCTCTTGTGCTTGTGAAATGATCCTTCATATACAACAGCATCTCCTTCTGCCAACTTTCCATGACCTATATTTGGATAAACAGCAGAGCTCTATAATTAACTACATCCTTACTTATATATCAAACACTCACAACAACTGGACCACTTTGAATACTCCCTTACCCCTATCCAGACTGGGGGGTATTTTGCCTCCCAATTCAAGGACGTTTTTTCCATTAATTTTCTAAACTGGAAGTGCTATCAACATGAAACTTCCTGACTTTTCCTAAAATGTTTTAGCTGACAATTTGATGTGCAACTCATACGTATACAGGCAAGTCTGTTGTCATGGTAACCATGTTTATGATTGACACTTCTGTCAAAATAGTAACTTTTTTCAAAAAAATCATTTTAAATATTAATTTTTTTTGCATAGAAATTATAGATGTGGCTTAGTAGGCAATTCTGGTGATTTTATGACATCATCAAAACATCCAAGATGCCAACAAAATCAAAGATGGCATCTTTGCGGCATCACATGATGTCATAATTACAATTTCTAATTACCAAAATGTACATCGTGGTTTGATTAACTGGTCTACCAATTATGGTTTTGCTACCATTTATAATAGGGAAGTTGAAGAAGGAAGGCGGAATAGGCTGCCCCCAATCTCAGCGAGGCCAATTTAAAAGCCCAGTCTTGGTAGGGTTAATCTACAGCGACCTTCTCTCTGGTTGTCCATCCATTCTCCTTCATAAACTGAGCCATTGCCGTACTTCATGATACCATGTCCATTGAGCTCTCCCTTCACAAACTGTCCAGTGTATTCATTGGACGATGATGCCCAGCGTCGGAAGCCATGCCCATGGATCTCCCCATCCTGGAACTGTCCTTCATAGAAGCTCCCATCTGCCATCAACAACTTTCCATGACCTTATGAGAAAATAGAAATGTGTACATCAATATTTGTGTGAGTGTGGTTGGCTCAGTTGAAAAGATCTGTGACCCACAACCCGAAGGTCCCAGGTTCAATGCCCTGCCTTCCTTAGAGTTGTATTTCTGCAACCTTCTTTTGCCACACTGTCCGTGGCCATAGACGTTATATAAAGCCGTTGGTCTACTCTCTCAACGATCTATCAGGGAGCTTCAAAGAGCCCACACACTTGTCGATAAGAGTAAATGTAAGGTAGTGATTCCTGTGTTGTGGCCTGTATCTACATTGTAAAGGGCAGCCATTGGCGCCGTACATATCCTTGTAAAGCACATCGGGTGTCGCTCTCATTCAATCTGTCAGTCTGATCCAATATGTATATCACGTACTATATGTCACTGCGAATCAACAACAACAACAACAGTATACTTAATTTTACATATATGTCATGCCCGCTTATAGCATTGCTAGTCGAGGCGGGCAGAGATTAGTATTTATATATGAATAAATTACATTTGTAAAATAGATGACAAAGAAAAGAAATATTATTATGGCAAATAAAGATAAATATAACTAATATATGTATGTTGATATAATGACGTAGTAGTAGAATCTGCAAGTCTGATCATCAACTCATCCCCCCTCTGGCCTCTCTCTGCTAGGAAACAGTACGAGATAATATATACATAGACTAAAGTACTGGCTGTCTAGTATGAAACATTATCGAGTAAGAGTAGTTTTTGTTTCAAGATTCCGGGTTAAATTTAAAATTATGTTTATACACTTACACTAATACGTCTAATTGACTAAACATCAACATGTATGCACTAAACATTAAAGGCAGTAGAATACTGATAGTGATACTATATAATATTACTACTCGTAAGTATGAAGCTTACCGTGTTTTCTTCCTTTACTCCATTCTCCTTCGTAACGGAAGAATTTGTTAGGATAATTATATACTCCAAAACCTTCAAGAAAATACAAAAATAATAATCAATACTGAATATAAACTCGTTTAATAATTAATTTTGCAAATTTGAAATTGGAATATTGATTATTGGTATATAAAGGTGACGACGCTCAACTGCACTGCATTTACCATCACGAAGTTGTTTTTTAGTTTCCCCAATATAACTTCCAGCTCCTTTTGAGGTTGTACTTGTCACTAAAGTGGCCATAATCAAAGCTCAACCGACAGAAATACAAACTGAATTATCATCCGCCATCTTTGTTGTCGAGTGGTTGCTAAGCAAAACCGACCATTATCCTGTGGTCAGCGGATAAACATCGAAATCCAAAATGGCGGACATGACCGATTTCTCGAGTTTGTTATAAACGGTCGGTGGCATGGATATTCATCATTGCAGCCCTTAATTACAAAATCGATTTCTGCGAAACAATATTACAATAATGTTGTAGAGGTCTTATATATGTTGTTTGTGTAAAACTTGATTATCCAAAGACCAAAGACAAAGTCGTTCTCGCGTCGGTATTGGAATAATTTTATGACAGAAACTCATAAACTGATCATAAAGTGGTATCATAGACTGACTATATTGTACTTGAAGTGAGTACATATGCCTTGTGTTAGTATGTTATCTGGCAACAAAGAGGAACATCCGATCATTGGAACTTGCCAGCAAATGTGTCCAGTTGAAGAACTCGCAACTCGAGAAAAACAGCGAAGACTTCATGTTTTTGAGATTCTGAAGGACACAGAGTCAGAGAGAGCACAACGACCGAAGGCAGATCCCAAGGCTGTTGTTAAAGAATACTCGAGATGTGCAGCTGGCAGAGAGATAAACCTTGAAGTACTGAGACCTGCAAATGTGCTGCAAGCGACCATGAGTCACTTGATCGACAATGTTGCTGATCGAACTGACCAACCCTGGCATGTTGTTTACTCATTTATGTCGGACCGTATCAGGTATGGCGATATCAGGGTCTGAAAGGGGTTTATCACTTTATGGCTCCAAGTCTCTGGGCCAAAAATCGCAAGGTTCTGGCTCCCCAGGGGGGGGAGGTTAGGTATGTTATGGTTTTCGAGCCATTTTGGTCTGAAAGACTTGCCCCCCCCCCTCCTCCCACAGGATCACAGGGTTCACGATCACGGGAACATGGATTATTAATAGTGTCATTGTTATTTTAAAATTGGAAATAGGGCAAACAGACTTTGTGTAGTTACCTAGGCCCCTTACTTTTACGACCATAATAATAGTTATGTTTCATCAATGTCCTGTTTACAGTTTCAATTTTGCTAAATGTCATTGAGGCTATGTTTCAGTGGGCATTATTGCCACCCCTACATCTTTTGATAAATGAAAAAAAATTCTCAATGACACACCCCCTCCGTAATAAACACAGGAGATAATCACTTTTGTTTGGGGGTTCAAGTGTAGGTACTTATTCAAGAGGAGATGCTTAACGAGACACAAGTAAACAAAACAATTGGTTGCAAAGGAAGATCAGGATCCATTTTATATTTAATTGTTTGATTAATTTAATTATTTGGTCTGACCGTACACCCTTATATTAATATTGTCACCAACTGATAATTTCTAGGATATTTTTCCATTTAGGGCCATAAGGCAGGACGTAGTAATACAAAGAATATCAGGGCCCATTGCTGTTGACCTGCTGGAGAAAGCAATCAGATTTTACATCCTATCGGGATACAGACTATGTGAAAGTAGTTTGGATGCATTTACCCCCAAACTCAACAATGATCACATCCAGGAGTGCATCCAAAGACTACTAGTACTCTATGAAGATGGATGTCAGCATGAAAATAGAGCTGAGTTTGAAGCATATTACATTTTACACAACCTTGAATCACCTGACGCTTTGCAGCACTCTTTGACACTCCAGAAATATTTCATGCATAATTCAATATTACAACTAGCATTTGAAATCAATAGAAGTGTGTTGCAGGGGAACTTTGTGAGATTTTTCCGACTGGTTAAACAACTTCCGTACTTAGCAAGCTGTGCAGTTCACAAATGGTTTCGCCACATACAGACTGATGCCTTGAAGGTGATGGACATGGCGTACAGCAGTCGTGTCTTGCAGTTCGCTATGAAAGATTTCTCTAGGAGCTTGGGATTTAATTCTAATCAAGAAGCAGAAGAATTCTGTAGATATTATGGTATTAAGGTGGCTGGAAATATGGTTTGTTTCCAGAAAGGATCTTTCCAGAAACCAGACCAACTTTTTCCACCAAGGTTGTGCCATGAACTTGACAAAAAGTATCCTGGAACAGTTCGACAGCTGCTGAGTGATGAGAGAGAGCAAAGAAAACACGGTTTATGTGTTATCAAGAGTTCAGAATATGAGCTAAAGTTGAGAACTACAGAGCAGCAAGCAGATAGTTGCTTTCCCGCTGCATTGGCAACACATGGTGGTGTAGACACTGTCAAGACATCAAAACAAGAGAACTCTTCAAATGATTGCAAAATTAAAGATGACAGATGCCATATGTACAGTGGTGTTGGAAGAGGAAGAGGAAGAGGAAGAGGATGGAAACGACAAGATAAGAGTTTGCCACCTGGGCAAGTGCAGAATGCTATGCAAAGCACTACATTTCGCTGTGAGAGAGAAACAGAGCTGTGCAGGAATGCAAGTAAAACAACAGAGTTATCCAATAAGAGAGGCGTGACGTGCCAGGAAGGGGTGTCGTCCATTACTGGGACGGGTACCCTAGAATCCGGGGTTACAAATTGTGAATCTAAGAGTAGCAGAGGAAGAGGAAGAGGAAGAGGAAGAAGCTCAAGAAAGTAAACTAATGGCAGCCCACTATTGATATTATTCATTTCACTTTGCAATGACTTGATGGAAAAGTAACCAAAACAATTCAAGTGTTTATTATTCATTTTATTTTGCAATGACTTGATGGAGTAGTAACCAAAACAATTCAAGTGTTCTGCAGTTTTCCCACGCTCAGAAACGACAGGTCTTAAATTAGCGACCTTGGACTTATGTTATTGTGTTACCATAAAGTCTAGCTAAGTCTAAAGCCTGCGCTGGGATCACTAGGATCGCTGAAAAAAATTCAGTGATTCTAGCAATTATATAGAAATGCTCTTCAGCGATCATAACGATCTACAACGATCCCAGCGACCCGGATCGAACCAGAGATAGAACCGCGTAGAACCAGAGTCTATCTCAAGCCTGGTTTCCGCAGAGATCCCAGCGATTATATGGAAACCAGGCTTTAGCACTACGCACTAGTCTATTATCAGATCGCTAGTAAAATTATGGTTTCAAGCTAGAGAATCGCGTCAAATAAAATACACATTAGACCAAGACAATCCTGAAGTAACTGTTATCAATTTAAAACCAAATCATTTGATTATAATTTAGCAATCTTGGGTGTTTAGTTGAGCAAACTATTTTGAGTGCACAAAATGGTTACTTATCTTACCCTATCTGGGCCGGGCTTTTTTTGGTGTCAGGAAGGCCGGGGGGGGGGGCTAAACGG
>JANVCJ010084809.1:0-10891 GCA_026413505.1 Epizoanthus ramosus | reverse complement strand
TTTGTTTATTTTTTTTCTTCTTATCTCTGACAAAATGTAAATAATATAACTATATTCAGCCAACTGTCTAGACTAACCTCGGTTATTGGTTGGTTATACAGTTGGCTGAGTACCTACTTTTATGTTTTTATGTAAATCTCTTCTTTATCAAAACTGTAAACCAGGTACTAAAAATAAATGAAACTGAAACTGAAACTGAATGGATATATGTAGCACTGGAGATAAACTATGAAATTCCTAAAATGATAAATACAAATTCCTCTTACACTCCTCTTTTGAGAAAAAATATTGAATCAGATCTCGTAGATTCTTTCGGATTCTGTCTGAAAGCCATTAATTCCCCTACCATAAACGATTTCAAATACAGCACAAACTCGCGTATAAGAACCTGAGTTATTGCAAGCAAGTTCTTGTACACATGTTGGGCTCTTTTTCTTAATTTTACTATCTTTATAATGTATTTATTTAATGTTTTCTGTGCCAGTTAAATACTTTGACTGTGATTTTCCAGCTTAGTCTCTACTTCTCTTTTTTCCTATCTTCATCGTATTTACATTCAGTCTGTTCTGTATGTAATATAAGTACCAATCTTTAGATTCCTGTCTCATTTATTTTACTTATTTCCCCCTGCCACGATTAGCATTTGCTATTTGCGGGTGGGAAATAGTGTAACTACAATGTAATTTTAGAAGTTTGAATAAATTGATTGATTGATTGATTGATTGATTGATTGATTTCGAGCAGTCCCCTTCGACACTTATTACTCTGTTCACAGCAAGCCTTTCGATTCAGACGACCCTGTTTGCACGTGGAAGTCTATCTAGCTCCATCTCTCAGAAGAGTAATGTGGCTCTTAAACCTTCCTAGATGTATTGTGTAAACTGTGTGTGTGCTTTATTTTACTTTTATTTCTAAATCAGTGCTCCATTAAACCAGCTATGCTGGACTGGACACCCCTGTATAAATATTGATGATATATAGACTTGACGAACTTAGTCCTACTGTTTTCTTATCTTTAATTTTGTGTGACTTAATGTACTGTAAGTGTATTTTTTACCATTTTACAGTTAATACGAGCCCATAGTAATTGGTGAAAACTGTTGTGGTTCCCCAGTCAATCTAATAATTTCCTTATTTAGTTTTAAAATTAATTAGTTTTAAATTAGTGGTGAATAGCAAATCAGATGTTCCTGTACTTATGCAATGGTCAATTATGTTTTGACAGCTAAAATGTCACACTGATAGAGGCACATTCTGTAACAAGCCATGGAAGGAGTTCTTTGCTCGGACGGATATCAGTGCAGATGATTTGTGGTTGTACGACTTTGTAAGTTCACACCCTAGTGATATTTCTGCTTCTGTCTTTTTTTGTGTGTTGATTGTTTCTGAATTGATATTGATATTATGTACTGGTAAGTACATATATATAATGGAACAGTACAGTGACGTATAGTATGGCTGGATATTTTTACGAGTCATGCAGTCCCGAGTACGGAACAATCGGAACAATAATAAACATATTACTTGTACACACTCTCACTTTCTCATTCTCGCACTCACTCATTGATTCACTCATTCACTCACTCACTCACTCACTCACTCACTCACTCACTCACTCACTCACTCACTCACTCACTCACTCACTCACTCCTACATGTGTGTATGTAGGTTTATACAACCAGCTTTGCCCACATAGAAGAACATGATGCAACCTTAGACAGCTGGGCCCGGTTGCTCAAAGCTCCTTGGGTAAATTCTTAAACTAGGATTAGTTAATCGATATTTCAGAAATGAGAATGCGTTGTTCAAACGGCGATTAGTCCTTGGATTAACTAATCCACGGTTAACTTGTACGGTCGCTTTCTGATTGGCTCTAGCACAATCACATGCATGACGTAATCAGGAAGTGCGAGGCGATGTGTTCGAAACCAAGCCACAGAACATATTTGCAATCCCTTTTTCAGCGCAGAAACTTGCTTTTTGAACTCCAGAATCGATATTTTGCAACGTATCATTATTTTTCTTTTTCCTTTTCTTTTTCCTTTTCTTCCGACAAGTACCTTCATGTTCTCTGGAGATTTGTAGGTCTAGAAATTACAGGGAAGTGTAAACATTTTTAATGTCGAATGTGATTGCACCGAGTTCCAATTCGATCTCTGTCAACGAACAACGAAATGGACAATGCGACATTTGTAACGTTTCATAAAGAGTTCGAGTTCTTTTTCTTGCGGCAAATATAAAACTTGGAACCTGGCTTTAGTTCATTTTAAATATACTTTTCCTGTAGTAAATCGTGCGTATATAGTTGTCACTCGTAGTCTGCTAATTTACACTTGCAATCGGTCGATTAGCGACTTAATCTACCTAGCTAGGTGGGTTAAATTTAACTCACAGTTTAACCCTGGGTTTGAGCTAATCGGTCTTTGAACAACGCAAATTAATCGATGGTTAAATTTTAAACGTTTTTTAGGGATTTTAACCGTGGATTAGCACTAATTGGAGTTTTGAACAACTGGCCGGGCCCTGTTTTCGTCCCTCGTTAAGGCTCATCAGCATGGCATAACTTTGTTTGTATCTCCACGCTGCGCTTGTTTTCACAACCATATTTACCCGACCAGCATTGACGGAAGCAGCTACGCCCGTAATTGGGTTCGTCAGCATGGAGTGGCAGGCGGTTCTGTGAACCCACCCCTCTAGCTTAGTAATACAAAGACTTCACTGCTGCACGGGTAAAGTTGATTGTGCGCAAGGGCACAGGTTTTGGCAAAAGTGTGGGGTTGAGCTCTTTGCCCTTTCAAATTGTTTTTGAAGGTATACAATAATTTGATCTGTCATGATGTTTTATATTTTCTCATGGAACTGAGCTGTTCTACGGCTCATTCTCGTTCTCAGAGCCCTGCTTGCTCTTCTAACAGTGCCCACGTTATGCCACCCAGCGGTTCTTTGTAGGCGATCGGAGGCTCTGGTTTTTCTCAGAAAATAAAGGTCCATGATTGGCTGAAATTACAATACCAAAAAACATAAATGGCGGTTGAAGTCGGGGCTGAAGTTCATTAACCTCCAGAAATCACAGAACAACCGCCATAAATCTTGATGTAACGATAACGGTTGGCAATCCTCGTGAACACTGGAATTGGTGTCTCTCGTTTGTATCAAATTTACCGTTAGAAAGTGGTTGGTTTTCGTGGTTTAAGTGTTTCTTCAAGATCTTGAAGAGATCGTTGTGGAGTAAACCAGAGCCTCTGATCGCCTACAAATACCGCTGGGTGGCATAGCGTGGGCACTGTTAGAAGAGCGAGCAGGGCTCTGGGAACGAGAATGGTCTACGGCTACTAATACTGAACCCCAGGGATGTTGAGGGGTCGGGGGAGGGGAAGGGGGTAAAACAATCACCTGTACTACTGGGTAGCTTAATTATTGTCTGTCTTTTCCTCAACACAGGAAGGGAGTCTAAAGTGAAAAAGGATAAAGCTGCTTTGAAGCGTGGTGATTGTAAAGCCCACTCATGGACATCTGACACAATAGAAAAAATTGTGAAGACGTGGAAAGACACTGGTCGCTTGTCTCGTAGTGGCTCTGTAGACACATCTGACTCAGACAGCAGCCAAAGTGTGGACGAAACTCGAAAGACAGCGGAATCGAGCCGCTTGCAATTTTTATAACGAATAATTATTGATTGCTTCTTGTACATTCATGGTGTCTGACAACTGAATCTCGACTAAAATTAAATTTTGCATTATTTCTCTCAAATAAAATTTAAGAATTGCGTAATTAGTCCAGATTGGCAGTTTGATTTTGAAAGCCATCATTCTATTCACAGAGCTAACACTAATTTCCCGACTGGCGCCATCTTGAAGTCCAAATGTGATCATTCCACGATTGCAGTGGCAGACCCTCGTTCAGTATCATTGTATTTTAAAGAGTTGGGCTTGTCACTGCAATCGTAAAACGTCACATTTCAAGACAGCGGCGGGAACGGTCAGAAATTCTCCATTTCAGAAACTATAAAGGGGCTGGGTCCGTCTACCCAAACGGTCCCAGAAAGCAATCCTGCAAATGCTAATTTGGCATGAAAGATCAAAGCAGAATTATTAGCCTGTACGAATGATGATGTAACTCACATCATGCATTTAGTAATTGCATTGTTTCTTAGACGAGATAACGTAACTCAGTGTACCAAAAACGATATCGTGCGATACCCTGCTTCAGTCACATTGCTTAATGTTGCGCCCGTTGGAGCATTGCTTAATGTTGCGCCCGTTGGAGCATTGCTTTACGGGATCGTTTGGATAGACGGGCTCAGTCTTTTTATAGTTCTGGACTGGAGAACAGTTAGATCTGTTAGCGAAATGATCGATTTCAAACTACTAATGTGAACTAAGACAATACCAACGTTTTGTTTGTGAGCAAACATATTTTTAATCGATCTTTAGTCGAGTTGATTATTGATTTATCCAGGGACAAAACTTCAGGACGTTTGGGTGGAGATCTACGCACTCACCACCCCCTGGGGCAAAATTCCCATTATTTCCCATACTAAAACCCAAGATATTATACACTTCAGCGTGCTCTATAGAGCTCATATATCTGTAATAAATTAAAATATATTATTGCTTGAATCTGAACTCACAAATAAATCAAATCGTCTTGCGAAGTACTCCACTCAGCTCTCCATCAAATCTGTTATCAAGTCCTTTGTGACGTCCCCAAAAGCCAAAAATATAATTTAGAAATAAATTATTTATTCAACTTTTTGTACAGACGCGGAGTATTGTAACATTGAAGATTAAAGAAATAAACCGGCCGGATATTTTTCATCTCCAGATCGCTTTAGAAGGGTATCAAATGATCTTTACGACCTTGAGAACACAGAGTTAGTTTTCTAGAGCACGAGTATGCGAAGACTGTTTTGCAGGCGGGTGTCATTTGTGGGAGTTGGCCGGTCAAGATACGCGCCAATCTGGTTCCCAGAGCCCGCATTCTTTTAGGTCTGTGGCTAGGGACGAAGGGTTCCTCGCCGCAGGCCTAAAATAACGCAGGCTTTGGGAACGATTCCTCGCCGCAGGCGTAAAGAACGCGGGCTCTATGCGCGGTCTGTCGGTTCAAAAGGGAAGACTGAGCAGCTATAATCCATAAGCAGACTGGCCACCGTTCAGATCCAGGGTTTGTACAGAGTGGGAAAAGTCTGGCAATCCAAAGACCCTTTTTCCAGCCCTAGAAAGGTCTGGTAACTTTATATAATAATCAGGGTCTGGAAAAAGTCTTGAGTTTCGTGTTTTGAAATTGGAATTCCGGACATTTTGGAGATCAAATTGGGACTGGATTGATATCAACCGTGAAGATTTAGGTGGCAAAAGGCTTTTTCTCGCAATACTATTGAGTCGGGAAAAATCAGAACTTAGTCTGGAGAATGTTTGGAATTTTACGTAGAAGATACTGTATGAACCCTGCAGATCCGAAAATTGGAAAATTCCCTGAAGCGCGTGCATATTGAAAGCTTGGTGCCTGAGCTCAGTCTTCCCAAGACCGCGTTTTTTGCCAGCGACGAGGAACAAAAGGGGCTGCGAATTTACACGGGAAAATCCTTCCGCATATCGCAGACTTTACCCAATAGACAGGCGCCGGAGGCTGAAAAGAACGTGGGCGCTTCGGGAACGCCGACATATTTTACACATGCTGAAATTACAGCGTATGGAATAAAAAGATTGAATCAGCTAATGGAAAGTAGGAAAAATATTTATGTAAAGATTCTTAATATTTTAACTCTTTAGTAATAAATTCACCGAAATTCAATATTCTAGCGTCTGACTGCGTCATCACTCGCCTTTCCTCATTTTACGTCGCGATATCTTTGAAAACAGCTTTTTGAAACATGGCATTTTCTTGGGGAGGGGTGGGCGTGGGTAACGGTAACCGGCAATAGCTTGTTTATAAAATATGTTGTAGCTGTATGTTTTTCTCTCTGTGAAAAAAAAAAATAAAAAAATGTTCATCCTGTACGGTAATTCTGGGGAAATATGTCAGTGGTTTTAGAAGAAAATGACGAATTTCAAGAACGATGGAAAAATTACATGTGAACAACAGTGATTAAAGTACAATGGAAGAAACCTGGTGCATGTTAGAACTTGGCTAATTCAGTCTAGTTGTCACTTTTATTAGTAATATTTATAAAAATATTTCCTTACACTAATTAAAGCTACTCAGTTGAATCATATTGCAATTGTTAGGTCAAACGATAAATGTAGGAGATATAAAATGAAACTAAACTAAACAGCCAACGAAATTTGAGGTAGTCGACACTATTTTCCGTTTCGTTATAACGTGAACCACTAATTTCCTATTGTCATTTCATGATGTCCGGATTTTTCTAGATCTTTGCAATATTCGACAATGTTTTTCCTATCCAAGCAACAAAACCTGAACTTGTTTTGGGCTATAGTGAAAAGATATGCACATTGGGCAATCCTTGATAAATAAGTTGGTTTGGTTTATTACATGTCACAAATTATCTTTCATCTGAAGCTAATGCACAACAAGACAGCGTAATTATTTTTATGAAACATACAGGCGCTACTTTGCCAATTAACCAAATATTTACATTGCCTGTTGATTGCTAAACACTTAGATTTATCATGTTTATTTACAGTAATCCCAAAACTGTCTTCCCTATTGGCTTAAGCCCCGAGAATATTATAACACAAATTCAACCACATCAGAAACCATATTGACGTCAAATATTAAATATGTATGTTTTTACAATAAATACTTTTCAATCTATTTTGCAAAACATTTCATTTTAAAAGCAAAATGAGTTGGTGCCTAATTAAATCAACGAATTGCAGATACATCTGTAAATAGTTGTTTTTCTAACAGATATCTGATAAACTCGCCACACTAGCATATATACAACGCGTGTCTTCAGACATAAGAGTTTCTAAACTGTAGATTTCTTCTTTATTTAAATCGAAGAAGTCTTGCATTTTAGCAGAAAATGAATTACCATCCTCATCCCGAAGCCTTCAAGCAGTTCTTAACGTTACTAGCATTTCTGGTAAGTATTCGTAGCCGTTTAGAAGCAAAGTAGGGGTAAGGCGGGAGTGTAAGCAATCCGGTATTTCGAGGCGCGGAGGCAGTTTCTGCAACTTCCTTGTACGATCCTCGACGAGTGCTGCAACATACAGGCCTCGCAACTATTTAGTTTATTGGACTGTGTATTAAATTGTGCATTAGTTTATATTGCCGCGTTCTCGGCAAGTACGTTTCTCGGCTAGAAATATTGCCACTTAAGCTTGCTTAACATCGCTCAGTTTGACTCCTTGATTTCTGAGAGCAAACTGAGTGAGATTCATAACTTCTCGCAACACGAACGAAATCACCAAGAAAATCATTACAGTGAAAAGGTTTTGATAATGAGAAATCCTTTTCAGACATGAGAGCACTTTTTAAAACTAAGTGAGATGTCAGAACTTGTCTACAAATGGGCGACCATTCAATTGGAAGCTCTTGATGTGAGTAGTGCTAACCCAGCCAGTGTTGAGAGTGAGTGCCTTAGAGATTCAACTCCACACAACAAGCACGAACTATTCAAATGAAAGCTCTCGATGAGTAATATGAACCATTTTATTAAAAATGCAGAGCTCCTGTGTGCTGAGAGGGAGAAATTATGCCTTTCAGATCTCAGTGAGACTGATGTCATAACTCCCAACAAACACACCGGGACCTGAAAATATCATGTGTAACCAATCAAATGAGAACTGACATTTGTCATGGGAACAGATCACATTTTATGTAAAATATACAAAGTTACTTAAATTTGGGATTTTGAACCAAAAGATCTAGAGGTGATTCAACATTTGTGTTCATAGTTAAAGCTTGTTCTCTTCAGTAATTTTTTAGAATTCAGTAATTTCTTATATCAGTTGTTTTCCTAGCTTATCGGATGTTCATCGCGCCACCTGCCCCTGTGATAAAAACTATTACTATTTTCAGCTTATTGTGATGAAGTGGAGTCTAGATTCCTTGTACCTCCCCAGATCTTCTGATGATAGCAACTGTCAGTTGAAAACATAATCTACATCCCGTTTAACGTAAAATATACAAACTTACTAAAATCTGAGCCTTTGGACCAGAAGAGTTGAGTTAATGTTTGTGTTTATAAGCTCGTTTTCTGGCTTTGTAATTATTTTTGCGAATTCAGCAATTCCTAAAATCAGTTACTGTTTTTTACAGCTTATCGGTGTTCATCACCAGTTATTTCAATTTTCTTTCGCTATATATGCATCGAACAGACGGAAACCTGTTTCCCTTGGATTTGTCCCGCTGTTTATTTGTAATTTACCATGGGTTATCACTAGCTCTCATCCCAACTCCCTCCTGATCTCAAACAAATTTTATTTCCATTTGAAAGCCGGATGGGAGTTCAAACTCCTTTGAAAGCTGATGGGAACTCAAACTCTCGCTCACATTTTTCCGCAAAAGCTCACCCCCCATTCTCATCAAGTATGAATATGTTCAAAGTTTTGATGAGAGTTGATGCGAGTCACTTAATGAGAGTTTTTGCTCGTTTGACCAGTTCACGATAATATATACATAATTGAGCGCACTCTCATGCAACTCTCAAAGAGTTAACTCTCATCTTGGTTTGATTAAGACTACATTTTTTTTAAATTAAGAAACAGTAAAATTTCACTCAGGCTCAATGTTCTTATTTTTTCGACAATTTGATGCTCAAATTGTTCTTATTTTGTTCTTATTAGCTGTGTTTTCCGTATTAAACTAATACAAATTTGAAACGAAATATTGTTTTTTTTTCAGCCTCAGTTTGTTCTTAGTTTGTTCTTATTTTTCAGACGATTTCAGCCTCAATGTTCTTATTAAGTTTGTTCTTATTAAAAAATGTGTATAAACCTAATGGCTCTTATGTTTAGTTTGGACAGGAGTGGGTCCCTATTTCCCGGTGTCCTTTGCTTGTTTCCTTCCCTCACTTAAACATAAGCTGAAGCAGACGACATTGTGCTAAGAAATTTTATCGAGCTTAAGCAAAAACGACAAAAAACGTCGACGGTGGCAGAGAACAAACTTCACGTTTGAATACTCCAAGCTCACCACCTGTTCACTGCCTTCTTGATAAGCACACGTTTTGGGTTTTGTGAGCAGAGAGTTTTAATAACATCACGTAAATGTTTACGGCGAACAGCAGGGTGTCGTGACAATGACCTTAATTTTGCCGCGTTTGCCGTTCGGCTCAGTTCTCCCGTTATCTATGTGCGGAGGTGTGTTTGACGTTTGACAGCACAGCATTTACGTGAAGCCTCAACCAAACAAATAATGGCGAACCTACAGCAAACAGAAAATGGTTGGCTAACGTTTCCCGTTCGCGGTATACGCGCCCGATGCTTAAACTCTAAAATAACGCTTGAACGTCAAAATAGACAAGAAAGAAATAGAAATGAATGGATGATAAACAAAGTTGAAGAGAAAACAAGAAAATCGAGATTTTGCAGCTGTCGTCGGCGGCGATGCTGTTCTGGTTGCTTAAAGCTCCCTAAAATTATGACAAAACAGGAAACTTTTCATGACGGATACATATATGGTATGGCTGGTATATATAAACTACATGATATATCCTTTCATTAGCAACATGAAAACGTTATGAGTCTCTCAAACTCTCCGTTATCTCGAAAACCTTTTTGTTTTCCCAGAGCGTTCAGGAGATTATTGCCTCAGGAGACTATTGTATTGCTGGAGCAGAGGTCAGTTGCGCCTCCAAGGTTTTGTGATGACTGAACGTTATAAAATAATAAATAACTACCAATTGAAAACGTGATTATCTTTTTTAAAAGACCAAGGTAGCACTGATTTTATCTTTTCAAACAACTAGACACAGCATGAATCTTTATGTTTGTGAACTAATCTATGGTACATTATTACAACTTGTACGTGCATTCTACAAAAAAACAAATTCATATTGTTATACATTCAGGACTAATTTAGAAACAGCGGTGACATATTGCCGATAACTCATTCATTTACGTTTTATATATATATAGAATTGTTACATAATCGATTAAGGTAAAATAATTGATACTATCTACTGAACTTGGATAAATCTGATATCAATAAGGACCTAAATTGCCCACAAATTCACAATTATTTATCAAAACTTTCTCCATCTGCAGGTCCTTACGGTATCAGCATCAGGTGTGTAAGACGAAAGCGAAGTTATTTTCTAAGTACAACAACAATAACAACAGCAACAACAACAATAATAATAATAATAATAATAATTTATCTTATATAGCGCAGCAAATCATATATAGTAAGATGCTCTTGCGCGCTTTACAATAATAATAATAAAAATAATAATAACAAACAACAAACAACAACAAAAACAGCAGCAGCAACAACAACTATGTTGTTTAGGCGATCTTTGAATAAATTTAAAAAGCGGTTTGTTTTCGATCTGCTAAAAATTTTGGTTTATATAATTATAATACGTTTTTAATCAACAGTGATTTGGACAAACATATACAGGCAAAAACTAAAGATATAAGAGTCCTACGTTTCGGCGACATCTTGCGCCATTGTCAAAGAAAACTAGATAATATATGCGATTACAAGAGTTAAAAAGTCCAGAGTCATTAATTTACATAATATAAAGTTTAAACGAAGACCTTGGCGCGAATGGAATCTGATTGTACGTTTAAACAAGGTCGTAATTTTTTAATGAGCAACATCTCGTTAACGAGACAATCAAACTTGTTTTGGCATTTTTTCAACACCTTAAAACAATTGCGAAGGTCATCCGGAACCACGCCTGCGTGTCTATTGTCGTAGTGTTTGCGCACGGACGAGGTCTTGCTCCTGTGTCCATCGACGCGTACAAACAAGT